>PVJD01011178.1:0-48111 GCA_004026545.1 Mormoops blainvillei | reverse complement strand
CCATGCTGGTGGTTGTGTGGTCAGACTTCTGTACCTCTCCCCTTATAGGGATAGCATTGTCAACCTTGCTTTCCCTCAGAGTCATGCCGCTCGAGGCCCTAAATAAATATCAGAAAGGATTTGAGGTCCCAGTTGTACAAATCTTGTGTCAAACTGAGATGTAGGAAGACAGAACATAGTACTGGAAAGACAAAGCAAACAAATTGGCTTTTGGGAGGTGATGAGAGGAAACACTACAGATGCCTGAAGAAGTCAGTCTGGAAAATGTGCTGATGTTAAAACCCTTACCTTTGTACAGATGGACACAGTCTTATTTGAACCTCACAATAACCCTGTAACCTGAGTAGAGATGATTACCTTTTTGTTTTACAGGTGAGGGACCACAGTCACTGAAATTTGTTAGTTTACCCAGTGTCACAGTTAGTATTTAATAGAGTCAATATTTAGGTTTCTGATTGCTGATTTTCCACTTTTCCTGTTATCTTTCTAAGAACTGTTAAGAGTGATAAGATAATGATGGCCATCTCCATTTCATCCAGATAAATTACATTAGGGATAGCACAAAGGAAAAATAAAATTTTATCTACCTTAATCCATATTATTTCCATGTTCTTCTTTTGAACAGCTTTGTCATGATATAATCCACATCCATTACAATCCACTCATTTATATTGTGCACTTCTGTGGCTTCTAGTATACATAAGAATTATACAACCGTCACCATAATAAATTTTAGAACATTTTCATTACCATAAAAAGAACTTATTTTTCAATTATAGTTAACATACAACATTATATTAGTTTCAGGTGTACAACCCAGTAATTAGATTTTACATAACTTACCAAATGAACACCCTGATAAATCTAGTACCCATGACACTATAAATAGTTATTACAATATCATTGACTATATTCCCTTTGCTGTACTTTACATTCCCATGACCATTTCGTAACTACCAATTTGTACTTCTTAATCCCTTCAGATTTTCTACCCATCCTCTCTACTCCCCTCCCATCTAGCAGCTATCAAAATATAGGGATATCAATTTATATCAATTTATCAAATATTAATTTATCCGTGAGTCTGTTTCTGTTCTACTTGTTAATTTATTTTGTTTTTTAGATTCCACATGAGTATATGTGAAATCATCTGACATTTATCTTTCTCTCTCTGACTTATTTCATTCAGCACAATACCCTCCAAATCTGTGTTGTTGCAGATGGCAAGATTTCATTCTTTTTAATGGTTCTGTTCAATGAGTCATATTTTGTTTATATGCAACACTTCTTTATCTATTCATCTATTGATGGACACTTAGGTTGCTTCCATATCTTGGTTATTGTAAAATAGTGCTGCAGTGAGCATATGGTGTGCATGTCTTTTTGATTTAGTGTTTTGGGTTTTATCCAGAAGTGGAATTGTTGAGTCCTTCTTTGTCTCTTGTTATGTCATATTTGTTTTAAAGTCTATTTTGTCTGGAATATGTATTGCTACCCCAACTTTTTTTATTGTTTCCATTTCAAGAAATATATTTTTTATCCCTTTACTTTCAGTCTATGTCCCTTTCGATTCAAAGTGAAGTCTCTTGTAACAGCATAAAGTTTTTGTTTTATTATCCAATCAGCCATGCCACATCTTTTGATTGAAGCTTTTAATCCATTTACATTTAAGTAGTTGTTGATAGATATGTAGTTATTTCCATTATATTATTCATATTTTTGATCTTTTTACTATTTAAAGAAGTCCCTTTATCATTTCTTATTCTTGGATTGGTGGTCATGAACTCCTTTAGCTTTTTCTTCCTTGGGAAGTTCTTCATTTGTCCTTCAGTTCTAAATGATAGCTTTTTTGGGCAATCTTGGCTGTAGGTCCTTGCTTTTTGTTGTCGACACTATTACAGATGTCGCCATTCCTGTCCACCCTCTTTGCTCACCTTAGCCCAGCCCTGGCCCCACCCACGGCCTTCACCACCCAATTGTCTTTGTCCATGGGCTGTGCATATATGTTTTTTGGCTAATCTCTTCACCTTCTTTTAGCCAGTCTCCCCATCCTCTCCCGTCTGAGGTCTGAGATCTTTCAGTTCCATATATCCATGCCACTGGTTCTGATTTTTTGTCAGTTTATTTTGTTCATTATATTCCACATATATATGAGATCATATGGTATTTATCTTTCTCCAGCTGGCTTATTTTGCTTAGCATGATAATCTGCAGGTCCATCTGTGCTATTGGAAAAGGTAAGAATTCCCCCCCTTTTTACACCTGTGTAGTGTTCCATTGTGTAAATGTATCACAACTTTTTTTATTCATCCATCTACTGATGGGCACTTGAGCTGTTTGCAGATCTTGGCTATTGTAAATAATACTGCTGTGAATATAAGAGGGGCATAAATTCTTTCTGATTGGTGTTTTGGGATTCTTAGGGTATATTCCCTAGAGGTGGGATTACTGGGTCATAAGGCAGTTCCATTTTTAATTTTTTGAGGAAACTTCATACTGTTTTCCACATTGGCTGCACCAGTCTGCATTCATACCAGCAGTGTACTAGGGTTCCCTTTTCTCTACAGCCAAACCTGCACTCACTGTTTGTTAATTTACTGATGGTAGCCATTTCAGGCAGGTATGAGGTGGTATCTCATTGTATTGGGTTAGCCAAAAAGTCTGTTTAGTTTTTTTTCATAAAATAAAAGACACATATTTTTCATTTTCACCACTAGCTTTATTGATTTGGATATTTTGAGTATGTCTGCTATTTCCCGCTGTTGGCTTTTAGTGGGTAGAGGCCACGGGGTGCTACTAAACATCTCCCAATACATAAGACGGCCCCACAGCAAAGAATTTAGCCAAGATGTCAGTAGTACCAAGAGACCTCACAAACCACTTTTGACATTTTTTTGATCAGTCACAGTACCTCTCCATATACTACACAAATCTTTTTTTCAGTTTGTTGTGTTTTCACCTTTCTTGAAATAGTATAGCATAATACACCAAAAATGTTGTGTATTTTCTCCCATCTTCAGTATTGAAAAGGGCTGCACAAAAATTCACCAGCTTTGATAAATTTTTTTAAATGCATGCTGATATGATAGCTGTCACAATACAATGTAACAAAATTGTTTCAAATGAAGTTAAAGACAACTAAGCACTAATAGAGCCATTCTTTGGAAAAAACTAAATGAACTTCTTGGTCAACTCAGTAGTTTTAACTTCCATCTCTCCAATGATTAGTGACATTGAGCAATTTTTCGCATATGTATTGGCTATCTGTATGTCCTCTTTGGAGAAGTGTCTGTTCAGGTCGTTTGACCATTTTTTAAATTAAATTTATTGAGCGACATTGGTTAAAAGGGTCATATAGGTTTCAAGTGTACATTACTGTGATACATGACATGTATATCGCCATTGTGTACCCACCTCCCCTAGTGAAATCATCGTCCATCACTATGTATTTAGCTCCCTTTACCCTCTACCACTGCCCACCCCTTTCCCTCTGGTAGCCACCGTACTATCGTTTGTCTGTGTCTCTGAGTTTCAGTTTTATATCCCACATTTGAGTGAATCGTATGGTTCTTAGCTTTTTTTAACTGACTTATTTCATTTATCATAATACTCTCAAGGTCCATCCATGTTGCCGCAAATGGCAGTATTTCATCTTTTTATGGCTGGGTAGTATTCCATACTATGTATGTACCATATCTTCTTTATGCAGTTCTCTATGGAAGGACACCTTGGTTGTTTTCATGTCTTGGCCACTGTGAATAATGCTTCAGTGAACATAAGGGTACATATATCTTTGTAAGTAAATGTTTTTCAGCTTCTCAGGTAGATACCCAGAAGAGAGATTTTAATCAGATTGTTTGTCTTCCTGGTGTTGAGGTGTATAAATACTTTATATATTTTGTAAATTAACCCCTTATCAGGTGTATCATTGGCAAATATGTTCTTGTATGCAGTAGGTTCCCTTTTACATGTTGATGATTCCTTTTGCTGCGCAAAAACTTTTTAGTTTGATGTAATCTTGTTTGTTTATGTTTTTCCCTTGTTTCCCTTGCCTTAGGAAACATATTCCGTGTAGCAAAAATATTGATACACGGAATACCTGAAATTTTACTGCCTAAGTTTTCTTCTAGGACTTTTATGGTTTTGTAATTTACATTTAAGTCTTTTACCAGTTTTGAGTTTTTTCTTGTGTATGGTGTAAATCGGTGGTCTAGTTTTATTTTTAGCATGTACCTGCCCAATTTTCCCACCACCATTTATTTAAGAGACTGTTTTCACTCCATTGTATGCTCTTGAATGCTTTGTCAAATATTAATTAACCATAAAGGCATGGATTTATTTCTGGCTCTCTGTTCTGTTCTGTTGATCTATATGCCTGTTCTTATGCCAGTACCAGGCTGTTTTATTACAGTGTCCTTGTAGTATAGTTTATATTAGGTAGTGTGGTAGCTCCAACTTTGTTCTTCTTTCTCAAGATTGCTGACACTGTTTGAGGTCTTACTTGATTGTATATAAATGTTTGGAATATTTGTTTTAGATCTGTGAAATATGTCATTGGTATTTAATAGAAGTGCTTTGAATTTATATATTGCTTTGGGTAGTATGGACATTTTAATGATGTTAATTCTTTCCATCAGTGAACACAGTATATGCTTCTACTTATTTGTATCTTTCTCAATTGCTTTCTATAGTCTTCTATGAATTTCTGAGTACAGGTCTTTTATCTTCTTGGTTAAATTTATTTCTAGGTATCTTATTATTGTTTATATCTACAGTAGGAAATGGGATTGTTTTCTCAATTACTCTTTCCAATAGTTCATTTTTAGTATATAGGAATATGACCTATTTCTGAATATTTAGTTTGTATTCTGCTACTTTGCCAAATTCATTTAGAAGATCTAGTAGCTTTTTGGTAGAACCCTTAGGGTTTTCTATGTACATTATTATGTCATCTGTGAATAATGACAGTTTTACTTCTCCTTTTCAGTTTGCATGTCTTTTATTTCTTTTTGCTTGTTTGATTGCTGTGACTAGGACTTTCAGTACTGTGTTGAATACGAGTCAAGTCATGAGGTAGACATCCATTCTTGTTCCTATCTTAAGGGAAATGCTTTTAGTTTTTGCCCATGGAGTATGATGTTGGCTGTGGGTTTGTCATATGTAGCCTTTATTATGTTTAGGAATGTTCCCTACATTCCCCTTTTGCTGGGAGTTTTTATCATAAATGGGTTCTTGATTTAATCAAATGCTTTTTCTGCATCTGTTGACAATTTCATGTGATTTTATCTATTATTTTGTTTATGTGGTATATCACATTTATTGATTTGCAAATATTATAGCAGCCTGGCATCCCCAGAATAAATACCAGTTGATCTTGGTGTATGATCTTTTTACTGTATTGCTGGATCCAGTTTGCTAATATTTTATAGAGTGTTTTAGCATGTTCATCAGGGATATTAACCTGTAATTTTCTTTCTTTGTAGTGTCTTTATCTGGTTTTGGAATTAGGATAATGCTGGCCGCCGAAAAAGAGCTTAGACATCTTCCCTCCCCTTGAATTTTTTAAAATAGTTTGAGAAGGATAACTGTTACCTCTGCATTAAATGTTTGGTAAAATTTGCCTGTGAAGCTATTCAATCCAAGGTGTTTGCTTGCTGGGAGTTTTTTGGTTACTGCTTTGTTTTCATTATTTGTAATCAGTCTATTCTGGTTTTCTGATCCTTCCTGATTCAGTTTTGGAGGATTGTATGTTTGTAGGAGTTTAACCATTTTGCCCAGGTTGTCCAATTTGTTGGCATATAGTTTTTCATTGTATTTTCTTACAGTCCTTTGTATTTCTTTTGTGTCAGTTGTTACTTCCCCTCTTTCATTTCTTATTTTTTGGGGGAGGGTCCTCTCTTTTTTTCTGGATGAGTCTGGTTAAAGGTTTGTAAATCTTGTTATCTTTTCAAAGAACCACCTCTTGGTTTCATTGATTCTTTTTGTATTGTTTGTCTCTGTGACATTTATTTCTGCTTTGATCTTTTTTGTTTTCTTCTTTCTACTTACCCTGGGCTTTGTTTGTTTTTCTTTGGCCAGTTTTTTTTAGATGTATGGTTAGATTGTTTATTTGAGATTTTTCGTGCTTTCACTGTGTCCCATAGATTTTGGGTTGTAGTGTATTTATTATCATTTGTTTCCAGGTAACTTTTGATTTCTTCCTTGAGCTCACTGTTAGCCCATTCACTGTTTAATAACATGCTATTAAACCTCCATGTGTTTCAGTTATTTTTTTTTATTATAGTGAATTTCTAGTTTCATACCATTGCTTGATATAATTTCAGTCTTTTTGAAATTGTTAAGACTTATTTTGTTTCATAATATGTGGCCTATCTTTGAGAATGTTGCATATGCACTTGAAAAGAATATATATTATCCAAATCCAGTGTGTCATTTAAGGTTATTGTTGCCTTGTTGATTTTTTTGTCTGGAAGAGCTATCCATTTATATCAGTGGAGTGTTAAAGTCCCCTACGATTGTGTTGCTATTGATCTTTCCCCTGATGCTCACTAAGATTTTCTTTATATATTTTGTGTGCATGTATGTTTACAAGGGGTATATCCTTTTGTTGGATGGATCCCTTTAGTATTATGTAGTGACCTTTTTTCTCTCTTGTTATGGTCTTTACTTTGAAAACTGTTTTTGTCAGATATAAGTATTGCTTATACCACTAATTTTTTAGAGAGAGGGGAAGACAGGGAGAGAGAGAGAAACATCAATGTATGGAATGTGTGGTTGCCTCTTGTGGGGTCCCTTCTGGGGACCTGGTCCCCATGTGCCCTGACTGGGAATTGAACTGGTGACCCTTTGGTTCACAGGTTGGCACTTGATTCCACTGAGCCACACCAGCCAGGACTATTACCATTTTATTCTTTATACCTATATTTCTCTTTCATTTTTTTTTCCTTTTTTTTGAAAGCAGGCCTTCTAGCATTTATTGCAGCACTGGTTTTGTGTTAATGAACTCCCTTAGTGGTTGTTTTTGGGGTCTGGGAAGCTCTTATTTTGCCTTCAATTTTAAATGATAACGTTGCTGGGTAGAGTAGCCTTGCTTGTAGGCCCTTACTCTTCATCGTTTTGAATATTTCATGCTTGTCCCTTCTGGCCTGAAGTGTTTCTGTTGACAAACCAGCTGATAGTCTTTTGGGAGCTCCTTTTATGTAATTAATTGTTTTTCTCTTGCTGCTTTGAAAATCCTTTAACCTTTGACATTTTAATTATGATGTGTCTTGGTGTGGGCCCTTTGGATTCATCTTGACTGGGACTCTGTGCCTCTTGAACTTGTGTTTTTTTTCTTCACTAGGTTAGGGAAGTTTCAGCCATTATTTCTTCAAACAGGCTCTCTATGCCTTGATCACTCTTCTCCGTTGGAACCTTTATGATATGGATGTTGTTATGCTTGATATTGTCCCAGAGATCCCTTAGATTCCCTCATTTTTAAAAATTCTCTGTTTCTTTTGATGTTTTATTTCAGTTCTTACTGCTATCTTGTCCTCTAAATTGCTGATTTGACCCTCTACTTCATTTAACCTGCTGTTGATTTCTTTTAGTGTATTCTTTATTTCAGTTATTTTATTCTTCATTTCTGAGTGGTTCTTTTTTATGGTTTCTGTGTCCTTTTTAATGCTTACTATCTCTAAGTTCTCACAGAGATTATACATTCTTCCCCTAAGGTCCTTGAACATCCTTATAATTATGGTTTTAATCTCTGCTTCTGGTATTTTAGTTGCTTTCATTTCACTTAATTCTTTTTCTAGGGATTTCTCTTGTTGTTTTGGGTGTATTTCTTTTTACCCCTCTTTTGTCTACCTTTTTGTGTTTGTGTGTTAGGGAGATGTGCTATGACTCCAATGTTGTTATGATGGCTTTATGATGTAGTTGTGTTTTCAAGCTCAGTGGTACAATCTTCCTGATCATCTAAGCTAGGTGCTCCAGGAATATTTCTTGTGTGTACTATGTGCACCCTCCTGTGGTAGTTGAGTCTTGAATGCTGTTGGCCTGTTTGTGGGTAGAGTGAACCCTCAGGCTGACCAACTATAAGGGTAGAACTCATTCACCATGTATGATTTGCTATTCAGGGGCTGCCCCCTGAGGCAGAGTCGTTCCCAGCAAGGTCTGATGTCTACCAGAGTCCCCTCTTTGGCTATGCAATTTGTGTGACTAGTTGGGTCAAGTTCTGATGTGGTTTGAAGCCCATCACTGTTTGTGTTGGCTCTAGGCCTTCTTGGCCAGGGCTCTGCTACAGGTCAATATCAAATGTGTGTAACCAGCCTTGGGATACCTATCTGGAACTACCATGCTGTTCACTGTTTGTAGCTGTATCTACTGGGCCCGGGTGTGTGTGGGAGGAGTTGGCTGTGTATCAGGATCAGCTTCTGAAGTTCTGAGCTGGGAGCAGATCAGTAAAAGTCCAAGGCTTTCTGAGGTTGGTGCTCACCTATAGGCTGCTTTGCTTTTTCCTGAGGTTGTCTGGACTTCTTTCAGAGTCTTATGAGGAAAGGCTGTAGAGTGGGCCCAAGCTGATCATGCCCCACTGACCCATCCACACAGCTCAAACGCTGTAGGACTGGGCAACCAGTTTGGGAGAACAATGCTAGTTTGTCCCATACTTGGGGCAGTGTGGTCTGGCACTCATGTGACCCCTACTTCGAAGCCATACTATTCATTTTCTACTAGAGTCTCCAACTCTAGCTCTCCCAGGAGGAGCGTACCAGAGGTTCAGGGTGGGTGCAACCAGCTCTCCCCACTGCAGGAGCAAGCTCGGCCGGACAGGGCCACCAGGACTTGGGAAACAGATTAAGAAAGCCTTCCCTTGTTGGTGGCACCAACTGTGCCATGGGAAGGGGTGAGCTACACTCCTCCCTTCAACTCTGTAGCCATGCCTGGTCGGACCCTAGACTGGAGCTTCTGAGTGATACTCATCCAGAGGTCTTATCTCTGAGGGCTGTTCCCTTTCCTCTGCAGAACTAAGCTCAACAGGATGAATCCAGCAGGAATTACAAAAACATTTCAAAGGCAATGTTTTATTGGCAATGGCATTGCCACTAAAATGGGCCCACATGACAGGAGCAAGCCTTACACCTCGCACTAGCTCCACAGCCATGCCATCAGAGACCTTGCTGTAACCAGCTCTGAAGGTCTTGGCTCTCAGCTGCACTCTCTTTTGTCTGCTGGAACTTTGTCCAGTAGGACTGGGCCAGTGGGACTTGGGGAAACAGATCAAGGAAGCCCTCCACTGGGGATGGCGACAGCCCTCAGGAGGGGAGCATACTCCATCTAGCTTTATAGCTACACCATCAGAGACATTGATGGGAGGCTCTGAGCAGGTCACGCCAAAGTTCCCAGCTCTGAGCTGTGATCCTTTCCCCCCATGGAACTGTGTCCAGCAGGACTGGGCCACCGGGACTTGGGGAAACAGATCAAGGCAGCCCTCCATTGGGGGTGGCATAGGTCTATTGGAGGGGAGCAGCCTGCATGCCTGTTCTTATCTCCACAACTATACTGCCATAGACACCCTGACAAGGGAGCCTTCCGTTGGAGGTGGCACCTGCTAAACCTTCAAGAGGTGGAGAAAGATTTGCCCCTCTTCCAAAGCCACACAGTTCAATGACCATCTGAGAGTCTGCACATACTGGATTAGCCAAAAATTTGTTTAGTTTTTTTTCCCGAAGAATGGCTCTATTAGTGCCTAGTTGTCTTTAATTTCATTCAAAACATTTTTGTTAGATTTTATTGTGACAGCTCTCATGTCAGCATGCATTTTTTAAAAAAAGTCAAAATTGGTAAATTTTTGTGCAGCCATTTTAATATTGAAGATGGAAGAAAATATGCAATATGTTTAGTGTATTATTCTTTATTATTTCAAGAACGGTAAAAGTGCGCCTGAAAAACAAAACAAAGATTTGTACAGTGTATGGAGAAGGTACTGTGACTGGTTAGAAGTGTCACAAGTGGTTTGGGAAGTCTCTTGGTACTGTTGACATTTTGGCCAAATAATTCTTTGCTGTGGCACTGTCTTATCCATTGGAAGATGTTTAGCAGCACCCTGGCCTCTACCCACTAAAAACTAATAGCAGGCGATAGCTGACATACTCAGATATCCAAATCAGTAAAATTATTGGCGAAAATGAAAAAAAAAAGTGTCTTTTATTTTACGGGAAAGAACTAAATGAACTTTGTGGCCAAACAAATAATTTCTCCAGAAAATAAGCACACCCCAGGTTTCTGTTGGGTGCAGCCAGCAGTCCTTTCTGCTGGACTCGACCTTCTCAGGGTGATGTCTCCAGTATTTGGAGGACCATGTTAGTGCACTTCCCCTAACTGGTGCTGTAAGAAAAGGAGTGCCTGGCCCTGGGAGATAGCACCTGTGGGTGGTGTGGGATAGGGACCTCAGCAGCTGACCCTTCAAATCTCTGTCCGGAGCCTGGCCACCCAGCTTTTCTGTTTATGTCTTCTGTATGCCCTGAGTCGCTTTTCCTCTACCAGAGGCCTGGCAAGTACCCAAGTGTGAGCTCCTGTGCGTTGGCCCTTTAGGAGAGCACCTGGAATTCTAGCAGACTCCCTCCTCTTCCCAGCAGACAGAGTCCCTGCTGATTTTTGCTGCCAGATGCTATGCAGGCTCCTCTTCCAGGCCCTGGTGCTCTGGTTTGTGGGTCTTGGAATGGGGTTGAGACCCGTTGCTCCTCAGGCGGACTTCTGCAGCTGTGAGATATCCTTCCTGCTTCTCAGCTGCCACACCTGGGTGCAGAGACCAGCTCTCATCCTATCTCTGCCCTTCTTACCAGTCTCTGTGTAGCTTATATAAATCCTTAAATATAATACTCTTGATCAGTTGCCCTTCAGTTGGTCCTTCAGGTTAATTGCTCTATAATTTAGCTGTAAATCCAGTTTGTCAAGAGGAGGCAGTGTGTGTAGTTTCCACCTTTTCCACAGCCATCTTGGATCCCTCTTTACTTTGGATGTAAAAGTTATCATTTTTATCCCAAATATGTCTGGCAAAAGAGAGAATGCTTTAGGCAAGCATTCAGGTCTGTTACTTGGAGTTGTAAGGAGGGAGGTCTTTCAAAACTTCAGAAAATTAAAAATCTTTCCATATTTGTGTTTCTCTGGCATAAACAGTTCTTCCCAGGCTTATCATGGACATGTAGCAGTGATACAATAATGATGATTATGCAGTAAGCACCAAAGGCAGTTATTGCCATGATACGTGGTAGGGCTCTGGGCATGGTTAGTCTGTCTAAGTATTCCAAGAGGGCGTATGGAGTTTGTCATCTGTGAGAGAGGACTTTAGTGCCTTAGTGATGAAAAACTACTCACCACTGACTATCGTGATCTCCCAGAGGGTATAAGAACTCAGCAGTAAGTACATGCCTCTTGTCTTATGTATATGAACACAAATATTCAGACCAGTTGTTGGGCATGGTGCTCCATTTTGTGTCACCTTCATCAAAGGCTTGCAATATAGTAGATGATATATAATATCAAAACACTAACACTTTATTATTTGTTATGACATCTAGCCAGTAACATCGCCTATTTTATTTTCCTGTTTGTTTATCAGTGGTCACCTACCTATTATAAATCTAGATTTGTACAAAGAGAATATTCTTTATTTTAAATTTTATTGATTGATTTTTAGAGAGAGGAAGGGGGGAAGAGAGAGAGAAAAACATTGATTTGTTGTTCCACTTATTTATGCATTCATTGGTTGATACTTGTATGTGCCCTGACCAGGGATTGAACCTGCAACCTAGGCATTATCAAGGTGACGCTCCAACCAAATGACCTACCCAGTGAGGGTTAATACAGAATGTTCTTTCAGCTCATTTTCTCATATGGTTGATCCTTTTCAGTTTTTTATGCTTTGCTGTTTCTTGTTGATCAGAGTTTAATGAAGGAAATCTATTTTATGAGTCCTTTTGTTCTTCAGCTGGGTGAGTGACACTGTCAGAGGTGGGAACAGCCTCACAAACACCTAACTTTGGTCCAGAGTGGAGTTTTGGGACAAGTGGAAGAAATGGCTGCCCATGAATTGTGACCTTAGAGTTGTCAGGCCCTGTTTACCCTACCTACCCACCATCCCACCCCTAGTACATGGTTAACAAATGAAAATCCCCAAATTAGAGATTCATTTTTGGGGGGTTTAAGGCTTCTATCTTCTGTTAAAATTTGAACAGTATGAAACATGACTACATTAAACCTTATGGATAATTTGGATAATTTAATTTAATTGGTTTTATAAACAGTTTGGTACATCTCGGTGGGGGTGGGGGAAGAGAAAGAGAAAGCACACATTCCAATTACTAGGCACTACGGAGGAATATAGGAGAAAACTAGAAGAAGAAGCTGGGGTGCCTAGAATCACTGAATATAGCTGATTCAGACACTATTATTTTGACTAAGGGCAGCCTTTTCATGGTCCCAGAAATGTCAACGATGACCTTCATCTTCCCTGAAAAATTCTTTAGAACAGGGGTTAACAAACTTCAGGCACATGGGTCAAATCTAGTCTACCATTTGTTTTTGTAAGTAAATTTTATGGGACCATAACCATTCTCATTCATTTACATACTTGCCATGGCTTCTTTCATGCTACAGCAGCAGAACTGAGTTATTGTAACAAATCTGGCCCATGATGCCTAAAATGTTTAGCATCATATCTGGTCCTTTACAGGAAAAGTTTGCCAACAACTGGTCTAGAGAGTCTAGACTTTTAGAAGGTTATGCATAAGTCATAGATATCTTAAATTTATTTCAGACTTCTTAACCTTTAATCTTTCCATTATAATAAGAACTCAAGGGCAGCAGTTTTAAGGAAAGATCACTGCTTATATCAGGATGAGTGCTTATTCAAGAAAAAAGTTTAATTTCAAAAATATTCTTATAACAAAGGATAACATCGCTATGTTTAAAATCTCAGTAGTCAATGGAAATTAATATTTGATTATCCTATGCATGTACTTGATCTGCCCACCTCTTTTAGGCTCTCCCATTGTATCACTTGAGAAAAATGATACAATTTTCCTGACATTTGTTCATATTCTATAATTTTTGAAGACCAAGTATTTATGTCAGACATTGTAACTTATTTAAATATAAAACCCTAATTTCACTGATGGAAATATGAAAAGCATTTTATCTCAGTTATCTTATCTTCTCTCTCTCAGCTTTAAGTCCATGGCCCAAAATGACTTTCCCACTGGAGACTCTGTTCTGTAAAGACGACGAGGAGACAGGAGGCTGTGATGAGCATGCCACTGCATCAGGTCTCTGCCATTCCATCCCAGGATGCCACGTCTGCTAGAGTCTACAAAAGTAAGACCAAAGAAAAGGAGAGGGAAGAGCAGGTAATGGGAGAACACCCATTTTACTTTCCTTATTTTTGTTGTTTTTATTAAATATGGTCTAGAATGATAAGTTCTAAAGATCAAGGTTTTTTTGGTGATATACTAAAAAACCCAGGGTGTGCTTAGACACTGTCCTTTTGTAGGTTCCCAGGTTTTCAGATTTTGGTATCAATTTATTCTGTCATGATTATTAATGTCTTATTTATCTTCATTGGTTAAATCTACCTGATTGTTTCTGGTGAATCGCTGAGGAAATTTTTGGATTCTCAGAATTACAATGCAAAGGATAAATTTATTTGAACAAAAATATATGACTATCTCATACATACTAGTCTCCACTGGCTGTAGGGGTATCATGGTTTATATCACAGACCCTAAATCTCTGCCCTCATATGGCTCTTGATTTGGTCTGAAAATGAACTATGCATTAGAGTTGATAAGGTCAGTGACAGAGGAAATTCAGGACCACCTAACCCCAGCCCAAGGGGTCAGGAATGGCTTCCTGGAGAAAATAACATTAACATGGAGAACCTGGGATTCTCCATGACCTGGGATTAGCTAGGAGAAGGGTAAGAGTATTGTCCCATTCGGGGGACATAATACATTCTGAACAACCAAAGAATAGAGCAAGGTGAGTTTGAAGACATTAAAATAGAATTAACTGGCACATAAAGGTTGAATTGGATAGTGGCAAGGTATTAAGTTGGGAAATTGAGAACAGTTACCTTAAGGGGTTTGAGTTTATTATTGCAAAACAATGATCAGATTTGTGTTCTTAAAACTTTCACTCAGACTGCAGGATGGAGAATAAATAGAGGATTGCTTAATAGTCTACTAAGGCCAGGTTTGGCAGACTTTTTCTTTAAAGGGTCAAATAATAAATAGCTTACACTTTGTGGGGCAGATAATCGCATTTCCCCACCTCTGCCACTGTAGCAGGAAAAAAGCCAAACGAAATATATAAATGAATGGACATGATTGTGTTCCAATAAACCTTTGTTTATAAAAAGAGATGATAGGCCAGGAAAGGAATACTGCTGAGTAATGATCTCTGAAAAGTTTTTTTTGTTTATTTTGGATTATTTTGCTTTTCAAAAGAAGATATCAACAACTAAATTGTAGAGAAAGCATCCTGAATAACAAACTGAACGCTAGCAAGAGAGAACATTATAACTATAGACAGATAGAAGAAACTACCGCAGTACAATGAGACTGGTAGGGAATACAGAGGAGGCACGAGAAGGCTGATTGGGTTCCCATGGGTGACAGCTGAAGTGCCAGAGGGATATTTCAGCAGCCTGGGGTTCCCCCTGAGAAGTGTGGGGTCTAACCCCCAAGCCTGGCTCCCTAACCTATAGCATGAGATCCAGAAAGGAACCCAGATAACATCCAGCTTTGAAAAGCAGCAGGGTTTCTGTCTGCCAGGGAGAGAGAGCTGGAGATGCAGAGATCCTTTTAAAGGGCCAACACAGAAAATTTCATTTGCAGCCACTTACCCTGGGCTCTGGCAAGAGGGCAGAGTGGGCTAGAAATGCTTGAGGAGAGTCTGGGGTTGGCGGCTCTGGAGAGAGGACTGAAGGAACAGTCACCAGGATCCCTGTACTCTCATTCCCCATACTGCAGAAGCCATCTTGCTCAGGCAGAACACTCCTCTCCAAATGGCATCAGCCTGAGGGAAAGCAAAAGCACTGCCCACGGAAATTACTCTGTCCCCACCCTGTGGTGCTTAAACCTGGCTGCTGACTGCAGCTTATAAAACTCTATCACTGGCTAGTTTAACAACTAAGGTGGTAAATACAAAGAAGCAGTCAAGATTGGGAAGACAAAGAAACAGACCCCAAACGAAAGAACAAGAGAATTCTCCAGAACAAGAACTAGATGAAATAGAGGTAAGCAGTTTATCAGATAGAGAATTTAGAGTAATGATTATAATGATATCTGACAGCATGAAAAAAAGGCTTAGAAGCCATAAAAAAGAGTAGTCAGAAATAGTGCCGTATCTGAAATAAATAATACACTGGAAGGAATAAACTGTAGGTTAGATGAAGCAGAGGAT
Source organism: Mormoops blainvillei (assembly GCA_004026545.1). NCBI lineage: Eukaryota > Metazoa > Chordata > Mammalia > Chiroptera > Mormoopidae > Mormoops > Mormoops blainvillei. Next base: position 32,670 of record PVJD01011178.1, on the reverse strand, counting down.
CAAAACAGTGATTTGGAAGACAAGGTAGAAAAGAACACGCAAGCAGAGCTGTGAAAAGCAAAAAAAAAACAAAAAAAATGAGACCTTGAGAAACATTTCAGACAACATGAAGCATATCAACATCCACATCATGATAATACCAGAAGAGACTAAGCAAGGGACTGAGAACCTATTTGAAGAAATAGTGACCAAAAACTTCCCTAATCTGGTGAAGGAAAAAGACACATAAGTCCAGGAATCTCGGAGAGTCCCAAACAAGTAGGACCCAAAGAGGCCTACACCAAGACTCATCACAATTGAAATGGCAAGGCTTAAAGACAAGGAAACAATTCTAAAAGCCACAGGAGAAAAGCAGGTAGTTAGCTACAAGGGAACACCAATTAGACTGTCATCTGATTACTCATCAGAAATATTTCAGGACAGAAGGGACTGGTGTGAAATATTAAAGGTGATGCAAAATAAGGACTTACAATCAAGGCATCTTTACCCAGCAAGGCTGTTGTTTAAAATCGAAGGAGAAATAGGAGCTTCCCAGCAAAGGAAAAGATAAAGGAGTTTGTTAACACCAAACCAGTACTGCAACAAATATTAAAAGCTTGCTTTGAGAAGAAAAAGAGAGAAAAAAAAAAAAGCAGAAGAAAACAGTCTAACAATAAAATGGCACTACATATGTATCTATCAATAATCACCTTAAATGTAAGTGGCTTAAATATTCCAACCAAAAGACAAAGGCTAGCTGAATGGATAAGAAAACAAGACCCATATATATGCCACCTCCAAGAGACCCATCTTAGATTGAATGATACACAGACTCAAAGTAAAGGGATGGAAGAAGATACTTCATGAAAATAGAAGGGAAAAAAACCTGGAGTAGCAATACTTGTATCCCACAAAATAGAGTTTAAAACAAAGGCTATAGTAAGGCACAAAGAAGGACCGTACATAATGATAAAGGGAACAATCCAACAAGAGGATATACCCTAGGAAATAGTTATGCACCCAGTATAGGAACAGCTAAATATGTAAAGCAATCTTGACGGACATAAGGGGAGAGACTGACAGAAATACAGTCATTGTTGGAGATTTTATAACCCCACTTACTTCAATGGATAGATCTTCCAGACAGAAAATCAACAAGGAGACGGCGGCCTTAAATGACACACTAGATCAAATAGATTTCACTGATATTTTCAGAGCATTTTACTCCAAGCAGCAGAATATATATGCTTTTCAAGTGCACATGCAATATTTTCTAGGATAAACCACACAAAACAAGTCTCAATAAATTTAAGAAGCTTGAAATCATATCAAGCATTTTCTCTGATCACAATGCTGTCAGACTAGAAATCAGTCACAAGAACACTGAAAAACATGCAAAGACATGGAAGCTAAATAACATGTTATTTATTAAACAATGAACGGGTCAACAAAGAGATTAAGGGAGAAATCAAAAGATACCTTGAAACAAATGAAAACGAGGACACAATAATCCAAAATCTGTTGGGCACAAGGGAAGCAATCGTAAGAGGGAAATTCATAACATTACAGCCCTATCTAAAAAACAAATAAAAGCTCAGATAAAGAATCTAACCTCACCCTAAAAGGAACTTGAAAAGGAACAACAAACGAAGCCTAAAGTGAGTAGAAAGAAGGAAATAATAAAGATCTGAGCCGAAATAAATGAAATAGTCTAAAAAACTGATACAAAAGATCAGTGAATCCAAGAGCTGGCACTTTGAAAAGATAAACAAGACTGATAAATTTTTAACCTAACTCATCAAGAAAAAAAGAGAAAGGACCCAAATAAATAAATCAGAAATGAAAGAGGAGAAATAACAGCTGACACCAAAGAAATACAAAGGATTGTAAGAAAATATTATGAACAACTATATGCCAACAAACTGGACAACCTGGACAAAATGTATAAATTCCAAGAAACATACAATCTTCAAAAACTAAATCAGGAAGAATCAGAGCACCTAAATAGACAGATTACACATATTGAACTTGAAGCAGTAATCAAAATACTTTCAACAGACAAAAGCCCTGGACCAGATGGCTTCACAGGTGAATTTTACCAAACCTTTTGAGAAGAACTAACATTTTTTCTTCTCAAACTGTTTCATAAAATTATAGTGGAGGGAGGGCTCCCAAACGTATTTTACGAGACCTGCATTATCCTAATTCCAAAACCATATAAAGACCCTGCAAAGAAAGAAAATTGTAGGCCAATATCCCAGATGAACATAGTTACTAAAATCCTCAACAAAATATTAGCAAAGCAAATATAGCAATGCGTCAAAAATATCATACACCACGATCATGTAGAATTTATTATGGGAATTAAAGGTTGGTACAACATTGGCAAATCAATAAATGTGATTCACCACATAAATAAAATAAAGGATAAAAACCACCTGATCATAGTAGTACATGCAGAAAAAGTGTTTGATAAAGTCCATCACCCATTTATGATCAAAACTCTCAGCAAATTGAGTTTAGCATGAACATACCTAACCATAATAAATGCTGTATATAACAGACCCACTGCCAGCATCATACTCAACTGGCAGAACTACAAGTTTTCCCCTTAAGATTGGGAACAAGCCAGGGAATCCACTTAAACCTTTCTTATTCAACATAGCACTGGAAGTCCTAGCCACAGCATTCAGACAAGAAGAAGAAATAAAAGGTATCTGAATTGGAAAGAAAGAAGTAAAACTGTCATTATTTGCGGATGACATGATACTGTACATAGAGACCCAAAATGGGAGAAAGATTCCTTCAAGAAACTACTAGAACTGATAAATGAATTTAGCAAAGCAGCAGGATACAAAATTAATCCAGAAATCGGTTGCATGTTTATGTACTAATAGCAAACTAACAGAAAGAGAAATTAAGAAAACCATCCCATTCACTATTGCTATAAATAGAATAAACGTAAACATGGATGTAGAAGACCTGTACTCAGAAAATTGTAAGACCCCGAAGAAAGAAATTGAAGGAGACACAAATAAGAAAGAATGGACACCATGTTCATGTATAGGAAGAATTGACATCATTAAAATGTCCATACTACCCAAAACAATCTGGGATTCAATACCATTTGTATCGATTCCAATGATGTATTTCACAGAACTAGAGCAAATATGTCAAAAATTTATATGGAACCAAAGTGGCCCCACATAGCAGCAGAGATCCTGAGAAAGAAGAACAAAGTTGGAGGGAACTCTCTCCCCAATATGAAAATATACTCCAAGGCCATAGTAATCAAAACAACATGGTACTGGCATAAAAACAGACACATAGATCAATGGGACAGAGTAGAGAGTCCAGAAATAAACCTACACCTTTATATTCAAGCAATATATGACAGAGGAAGCAAGCACATACAGTGTGCCAAAGATAGTTTATTCAATAAATAGTGCTGGGAAAATTCGACAGATACATGCAGAAAAATGAACTAGACTACCTTGTTACACCACCTGCAAGTGTAAATTCAAAATGGATCAAAGCCTTAAATGTTATACCTGACATGGACAAGGACAATGCGGGGGAAGGTTGTATGTGGGAGAGGGAGGTTGGTGGGGCAGGGGAGAGCAATGGGCCAAAAATGGGGACAATTGTAATTGAACAACAATAAATTTTTTTTTAATGTTACACCAGAAACCATAAAAATTGTAAAAGAAACATAGGTGGTAAAATCTCAGGCATTACTCGCAGCAATATTTTATTGGATATTTCTCCCCAGGCAAGGGAAACAAAAGAAAAAATAAACAAATGGACTATGTCAGAATAAAAAAGTTTTTGCACAGCAAAGGAAATTATCAACAAAATAAAAATACAACCCACAGAATGAGAGAACATATTTGCTAGTACATCTGACAAGGGGTTAATATCCAAAATTTATAAAGAACTTAGAAAACTCAACACTAAAAACAAACAGCCCAATTTAAAAAATGGACAAAGGCCTGAATAGACACTTCTCTAAAGAGGATGTACAGCTGGCCAATAGACAGGTGAAAAGATGCTCAGCATCACTAATCATCAGATAAATGCAGATTAAAACCACTATGGTGATCATCTCATACCTGTTAGAATGGCTGTTGTTAGTAAATCAAGAAGTGTTGGCGAGGATGTGAAGAAAGGGGAACCGTTTTGCACTGTTGGTTGAATGCAGACTGGTGCACCTCTGTGGAAAGCAGTATGGAGATACCTCAAAAAATTAAAAATCAATCTGACTTTTGACCCAGCAGTCCCACTTCTGGGAATATATCCAAAGGAACCCAAAACACTAATTGTAAAGAACATGACCACTCCTATGTCCATTGCAATGTTATTTACAATCACCAAGATATGGAAGCAGCCCAAGTGTCCATCAGTAGATGAGTGGATAAAACAACTATGGGACATTTACACAATGGAATACTACTCATCATAAAAAAGAAGAAAATTTTACCTTTGTGACAGCATGGATGGACCTGGAGAACATTATGCTAAGTGAAATAAGCCAGTCAGAGAAAAACAAATACCATATGATTTCACTCTTATGTGGAATCTAATGAATAAACTGAACTAGCAAAATAGAGACAGACTCATAAATGGAGAACAGGATGACAGCTAGTGGGAGGGGGGAGTGAGGGAATGGAGGAATTGAGCAAAAAGGAAAAAGCACTCATGGACATGGACAACAGTGTGGTGACTGCCAGAGGGAGAGGGGTACAAGGGGAGTAAATGGTAATGGAAAAATCCATTTTAAATTTAAAAAAATACAGGTGACAGTCCAGATTTGGCTAGAGTGATTGTAGTTGGACAGTCACTGGTGTAGGGAAATGATGGTGGTGACTTTGTCTAGGATAGGAGTTGTGGGGTTAGAGAGAGAATTAGTTTGTTAATCCATTGGACCTGATGATTGCATATACGGAGGAACAAGGATGGATCAAGGATGATTTCTGCTTCCTTCCCTTTACAATGTGATTTACAAATATTTACTTATTTGTTCTCGTAACATTCCCATTTTACAGTTAAACTGAATTTTTGCCCAAGACTCTAAAAAGTCCCTGTTAAATCAAGAATTAATGTCTTGTTTGAAGTTAAATTATAGTTAATGGGATACCATTTTATTACATAAAGAATTTTGAAAAAAACAAATTTATTATATCATAGCTCTTGAAATACATGGACTATGAAAAATGAAAAAGTACCATATAAATGAAAAGAGGTCACCATATTCTTAGTTTTTGTGTGTTTGTGCTGTCAGTCTGCACCCTTTTTATTTTTCTGAACTCTTAGGAAGAGAAGTGTGGCCAGCATTGGTTGAAATATCCACTAGGGGTGGTGGTGGGCAGATGGTTTATGGATGTAGTATTTTCTTTTTTAATTTATTTATTTTTATTGTTGTTCAGTTATACTTGACCCCATTTTATCCCCCTTTGCTCTCCCCAGCCCCATCCAACCCCTGCCCCCAAAGACAATTCCCCACCCCATTGTCCTTGTCCATGAATCCTCTGTACGTGTTCCCCTTCTTTGCCCCATTGTTGCCCTCCTCCCTCCCCTCTGGTCACTGTCAGTTCTTTAGTCCCAGGCCTCTGGTTCTGTTTTGCTTGTTTGTTTTGTTCATTAGGTCCCACTTATAGGTGAGATCATGTAGTATTTGTCTTTCATTGCTGGCTTATTTCACTTAGCATAACACTCTCCAGCTCCATCCATGCCGTCATGAAGGGTAGGAGTTCTTTCTTTCTGTTGCATGGTGTGCCATTGTGTAGGAGGAATCACGATACCTGACATCAAACTATATTATAAGGCTACTGTAATCAAAACAGTCTGGTACTTGCATAAGAACATACACATAGATCGTAGAACAGAATAGAGAGCCCAGAAATAAATCCATTTCTCCATGGTCAGTTAATATATGAAAAAGGGGGCAGAAGCATAAAATGGAGTGAAAATAGTCTCTTCAATAAATGGTGCTGGGAGATCTGGACAGGTACAGGCAAATTATGAAACTAGACCACCAACTTACACTATACACCAAAGTAAACTCAAGACGGGTAAAAGACTCAAATATAAGAAGTGACACCATGAAAGTCCAGAGCAGAACATAGGCAGGAAAATTTCAGATATCCCACACAGCAGTATTTTCATAAATATGTTCCCTAGGGTCAGTGATATGAAGGAAAGAGTAAACAAATGGGACTTCATCAAATTAAAAAGCTTCTGCATGGCTAATGAAAATATGAAAAAATGAAAAGGGAATCAACCCTGTGGGAAAACATATTTGCCAAGGATACCTTGGACAATGGTTTGATCTCCAGAATATGTAAAGAACTCGCATGACTCCACACCAGAAAGACAAACAATCAAAAAATGGACAAAGGACCTGAACAGACACTTCTCTAAGGAGGACATACACAGTGCTGATAGGCATATGAAAGGATGTCCAACATAACGAGCCATCAGAGAGATGCAAATTAAAGCCACAATGAGATACCACCTCACACCAGTCAGAATGGCCATCATTAACAAATCAACAAACAAGGCCTGATGAGGTTGTGGGGAAAAGGGAACCCTAGTACACTGTTGGTGGGAATGCAGACTGGTGCAGCCACTGTGGAAAACAGTTTGGAATTTCTTCAAAAACTGAAAATGGAACTGCCTTTTGATCCAGTGATTCCACTGCTGGCATTATACCCTAAGAATCCTGAAACACCAATTCAAAAGTACCTGTGCACCCCAATGTTCATAGCAGTGTTGTTTACAATAGCCAAGTGCTGGAAACAGCCTAAGTGCCTGTAAATGAGTGGATGTAGTACTTTCGGTGTTTGCACTTTCTCTCTTTTTGCAGGGGATAGGAGAATACCCTAAAATACCTTTCCTGTGTTCTATTAATTTTCATTTAAGTCTCCATTAAGATTCATTTAATAGTCTTTTCTTGTAGTTATTCTTAGCACAAACAGATTTTTAAATACCCTTTCCTTACCCTATACCAAGTTGAGGCAGCTAGTCCCCTATTCATTGTAGTGTCAAATTTGGACACCAAATGGTAGTAGTTTCTTACAATGTATATGAAGAAGCTTTAATACTTGTTTGGAATAGAGAAAAGAAGGTGCCCCAGTGTTTTAGGCAAGGAAGAGAGAATCTTTTTGTTATAGACCCTGCTGCAGAATTGTTGTATTGTGTACTTAATAAATCCTTAATTGATATATGTGATGGGATTGTTAAGGCTTAAATAAGAAACATTAACCAGCTATATGTATGGAATTTTGGTAGGTATTGGGAAGAGAAACCATCCTGTCCCACCTCGGTGTGGATAATAGTTTGAACACCTCATTGCAGTGTGATAGTTCTGGGAATCATGGCGCCAAGTTGAGGCAACAGGTAGTGGAGGAGAAAGTGATAGGAGCTTTTGAAGGACCCATAAGAGTTTTAGCATAGCACTAAAATTGGTGGTTGTATGTTTCTAAGGGTCTGAAGTGCAGTATCAGGATTGGTTTAGAAGGTAAATTTTTATCCAGTGGAACCTGTTTTCCTTTTCTTTTTAAGCTTGTTTTTTCAGTTACAGTTTATATTCGCTATTATTTTATATTAGTTTTAGGTATATAGCATAGCGATTAGATAATCATATAATTATAAAGCATCCCCCCCAGTATTTCCAGTACTCACTTGGCACCATACATAGTTATTATATTATTGATTATATTCCATATGTTATACTTTACATCCTGTGAATATTTTGTAACTACTGATTAGTACCTCTTAATCCTTTCACCTTTTTCATCCAGTGTTCCCCAACCCATCTCCCCCTTCTCTGCATCTATGAGTCTATTTCAATTTTGCTTGTTTATTTTTTTGTTCCTTAGATTTCACATGTCAGTGATATCCTGTGGTATATGTTTTTCTCTGACTGACTTATTTCACTGAGCATAATACACTCTGGTTCCATCTATGCTGTTGTTAATTTTAAGATTTCATTTTTTTTTTAATAGCCGAGTTATATTCCATTGTACATGCAAGGTCTGTCTGGAAAAAGTCTAGCCAATATAGTCATTGTCAATATAATGAGAATGGCTTGCATAACAGTGTAACCTGGCAGTCAAGGAGTTTACTGGAATGTGCATGTGTGAACAATGACGACTTCACTGTACTAGTCAGTGGAGGTGATAGGCGCTGTTGAGTGAGCATGTGTACTCTGTCCATCACATTCAAAATGACTGAGCTGGTATAGCAACTAATCTGCATCAAATTTTGTGTTAAGCTTGAACATTTCTCAGTGGAAACCATTCAGATGATTTAGAAGGCTGCAGCTGTGGGCAACTGATGGTTGGCAGCTTCATCACGACAAGGTGCCAGCTCATACATCATGTCTTGTGCAGAGGCTTTTTGTGAAACTTCAAATCACCCAGGTGACTCAGCCCCCTGAAGCCCAGATTTGGTGCCCTGTGACTTCTGGCTTTTCCCAAAACTAAAATCAACTTCGAAAGGGAAAAGATTTTAGAACAGCATTGAGATTCAGGAAAATACGATGGGGACCTGATGGCAACTGGGAGAACTATGTGAGGTCCCATGGTGACTACTTTGAAGGGGACCGAGGTGTCATTGTCCTGTGTACAGTGTTTCATGTATCTTGTATCTTTTTCAATAAATCTCTATTTTTCATATTATGTAGCTGGATATCTTCTGGACAGACCTCATGTATACCACAGTTTGTTAATCCACTTGTGTGCTGGGGTGTGGCAGTTTGACCACGTGATTCCCCCTGGTATGTGTACCTGTGACACCAAGAGCAGGGTTCCGAATGTGGAACTTGGCACAAATGCAGCCACTGAAGGGGAACTGGGTGTTCCCTCCCTCTTGTTTGTCCTGGTAAACAACACTTGACTATTCTTTCACCGCTCTCCTCCCACACCCTGGTAACAGATGCAATCGTTAGCAGTTCTTTGCACCCTTAGTAACCAGCCTCAATAAAATCCCTGGGGACCAGGAAACGTGAGTGTCCTCCCTTGAGAGGCACTCCTTCTCTTCCCAAGCTTGCATCGCTGCAATGCCTCCTGTGTGTTTCACTTTCTGCCAAACACCCTCAGGGAGGGAAACGGACATCGAGGGGCACTTTGGTTCTTTCCATAGCTTCGCTATTGTAAATAATGCTGTGGTGAACATAGGAGTGCATAAATTCTTTTGCATTATTGTGTTGTATTTATTTGGTAACACACATAGAAGTGGAATTGCTAGGTCATAAGGCAGATCCATTTTAATTTTTTGAGGACCTTCCATACTGTTTTCCACAGTGACTGGACCAGTTTGCATTCCCACCAACAGTGCACAAGGGTTACCTTTTGTCCATATCCTCACCAACACTTGTCATTTGTGGATTTCTCAATGATAGCTATTCTGATAGGTGTGAGGTGATAGATTCCTTATTGTGGTTTTAATTTGCATTTCTCTGACAATTAGTGATGTTGAGCATAGTTTCATATGTTTATTTGCCTCCTGTATGTCCTCTGTGGAGAAGCGTCCATTTTAGGTCCTCTGCCCATTTTTTATTTTTTATTTTTTACTGTTAAGGAGTATGAGTTCTTCGTAAATTTTGGATATTAACCCCTTACATATTAAAGATGTATCATGGGTAAGTATTTCTGCCATTTAGTAGACTCTCTCTTTAATTTTATTTTGATTTTTTTTTTTGCTGTGCAAAAACTCTTCAGTTTGATATAGTCCCATTTGTTTATTTTTTCTTGTTTTTCCTTTGCCTGAGAAGATGTCAGAAAAAAAATATTGCTAAGGAAATGTCAGAGATTTTACTGCCTGTGTTTTCTTCTAGGATTTTAATGGTTTTGAGTCTTACATTTAAGTCTTTATTTTGAATCTTATCTTGTATGTGGTGTAAGAAGGTGGTCTAGTTTCATACTTTTCCAATTTTCTGTCTAGTTTGTTAGCACCATTTATTAAAGAGACTGTCATTACCCCATCATATGGTCTTTTCTCCTTTGTCAGATATTAATTGACCATATAGATGTGGGTTTATTCCTGTGCTCTCAGTTTTAGTCTATTGGTCTACATGCCAGTTTTTATTTCAGTATCATGCCATTTTGAATACTATTGCCTTTGGTGTAGTTTGATATCAGGTAGCATGATACCTCCACCATTGTTCTTATTTCTCAAGTTTTTGGGGGCTTTTGGGGAACTTTTCTGGTTCCATATAAATGTTTGGAATAGTTGTTCTAAATCTGTAAAATATGCCATTGCCATTTTAATAGGAATTGCATTGAAACTATAGATTGCTTTGGGTAGTGTGGACATTTTAATGATGTTAATTTTTCCAGTCCGTGAACATGGAATATGTTTCCACTTATTTGTATCTTAAATTTCTTCAGTATCCTAAAATTTTCCGAGTATAGGCCTTTTACCTCCTCGCTTAAATTTATATCTAAGTACCTATTTTTTTTTGTTGCAGGTGTAAATGAGATTGTTTTCTTAATTTCTCTTTCTGAGAATTTATTACTGGTTTAAAAAAAATGCCACCGATTTCTGAATATTAATTTTGTATCCTGCTACTTTGCTGAATTCATTAGTTAGATCTAGTAGTTTTTTGGTAGAGTCTTTAGGGTATTCCATGTGCAATATGATGTAATCTGAAAATAATGACAGTTTAGTTCCTCCTTCCCAATTTTTATGCATTTGATATCTTCATCTTGTCTAATCACTGTGGCTAGGACTTCTAGTACTGTTTGAGTACGAGTAGTGAAAGCAGACCTCCGTGTCTTATTCCTGACCTTATCTGCCCATTGGGTATGATGTTGGCTGTAGGTTTTTCATATATGGTCTTTATTATGTTTAGGTATGATTTCTCTGTTCCCACTTTGTTGAGAGTTTTTATCATAAATGGGTGCTGGATTTTATCAAATGCTTTTTCTACATCTATTTATATGATCATGTGATTTTTATTTTTCCTTTTTGTGTGATGAATTGCATTTATTGATTTGCAATTATTATACTAAACTTTCGTCCTTGGAATAAATCCCATTTGATCATGGCATATGATCCTTCTAATGTATTGCTGGATACAGTTTGCTAATATTTTGTAGAGGATTTTAGCATCTATGTTCATCAGGAATATTGGCTTATAATTTTCTTTGTTGTGTCTTTATCTGGTTTTAGAATTAGGATAATGCTGGCCTATAAAGAACTTGGAAATCTTTTCTCCTCTTAAATTTTATGGAATAGTTGAGAAGATAGGTGTTAGTTCTTTGAATCATTGGTAAAATTCATCTGTGAAGCCATCTAGTCCAGGACTTTTGTTTGATGGGAGTTTTTTCATTACTGTTTCGATTTCATAGTTGTAATTGGTCTATTCAGGTTTTCTGATTCTTCCTGATTCAGTTTTGGAAGATTATAGGTTTGTAGGAATTTACACCGTTTCACCCAGTGTTGTCCAATTTGTTGGCATAGTTCATAGTTTTTCTTACAATCTTCTTTATTTCTTTTGTGTCATTTGTTACTTTTCCTCTTTCATTTCTGATTTTATTTATTTGGGCTGTCTTTTTTTTTTTTCCCCTTAATGGGTCTGGTTAAAGGTTTGTCAGTATTATTTATCTTTAAAAAAACAGCTCTTGGTTTCATTGATATTTTGTATTGATTTTTTAGCCTCTATGTCATTTATTTCTGGCTCTGATGTTTATTGTTTCCCTTATTATTTCTATTTACTTTGGGCTTTATTTATTGTTCTTTTTCTGGTTCTCTTAGGTGTAGGGTTAGATTGTTTATTTATGATTTTTCTTGCTTCTTGATGTAGGCCTTATACTACTGTGAACTTCCTTCTTAGTACTACTTGTACTGGGTCCTATAGATTTTGGGGTTTTGTTGTGTTCATTTTCACTTGTTTCCTGGTAATAATTTTATTTCTTTTTTGATCTCATCAATAATCCATTCATTGTTTAATAACATGCAGTTTTGCCTACATGTGTTTGAATGCCTTTTTTAAATTTTTTATCGTAGTTTATTTCTAGTTTCTTTCAATCTTCTTGAATTTTTTAAGACTTGTTTTGTGTCCTAACGTGGTCTCCCTTTGAGAATGTTCAGTGTACACTTGAGAAGAATTACATTCTGCTACTTTCATATGAAATGTTTTGTAAATAATCAGTGAAATCTGATCTAGTGTGTCATTGAAGGTCACTTTGTCCTTGATTTTTTTGTCTGGAAGAGCTATTCATTGATGACAGTGTCGTGTTAAATCTCCTACTATGACTATATCGCTATCGATCTCTCACTTAAAGTTCACCAAGATTTTCTTTATATATTTAGGTGCTCCTATATTGGGTGCATATGTTTACATGAGTTATATCTTCCTGTTGAATAGATCCCTTTAATGTTATGTAGTGACCTTCTTTGTTTCTTACTATGGTGTCTAAGTCTCTTGTCAAATACAAGTATTACTACCCCAACTGTTTTTTTCATTTTCATTTTCATGGAATATTTTCTTCAATCTCTTCACTTTCAGCCTTTGTGAATCTTTTGTTTTGAGGTGGGTCTCTTATAGACAGCATGTATGCGGGTCATGTTTTCTTATCTATTTAACTACCCTATATGCTGTGATTGGTGCATTTTATCCATTGGTATTTGAGGTTATTATTGATTGGTACTTATTTATCGTCATTTTTTCTTTCTACCAATTTCCTGATTCTCCTCCCCTCGCCCTCACCCCATTTCTTGTTCTTCAAACCAGTATTTCGTAATACTGGTTTGGTGGTAATGAATTCCTTTAGCCGTTTTTTTTTGTTGTTGTTGTTTGGTTTTGTTTTTTTGCTTGGGAGTCTCTTTCTTTTGCCTTCAATTTTAGATGGTAGCCGTGCTGGGTAGAGTAGTCTTGGTTGCATGTTCTTGTTTTTTATCACTTTGAATGCTTCATGCCAGTACTTTCGGGCCTGAAGTGTTTCTGTTGAGAAATCAGCAGATAGCATGATGGGAACTCTCTTGCTGCCTTTAAGATTGTCTTTTTGTTTTTAACCTTTGTCATTTTAATTGTGATGTGTCTTGGTGTGAGACCCTTTGGATTCATTCTGATTGGGACTCTCTGTGTCATTTAAGGTCACTGTGTCCTTGTGTCCTGAACGTACGTGATTTTTTTCCTTCACCAGGTTAGGGAAGTTTTTTTTTGAGATTTCTGTTCATTAGGGGAATTTTTCTTTGACTTCCTATTTTATGTCTGTATATTAGGTAGATCTGGTATGACTCTCAACTTGTTATGATTTTATGATGAAGGTGTCCTTTTGGGCTCAGTGGCACAATCTTCCAGATTACCTAAACTTCATGCTCCAGGAATATCTCTTGTGGGTTATGTGTACCCCTTCTTGTAGTTGAGGCTTGAATGCTGTTGGCTCTTTTGTGGGTGGAGTTAATTCTTCAGGCTGGGTGACTGTAAGGGCAAACCTCTGTCAGTGAGTATGAGACACTTCAGGGACTATCTTCTGAGGTGGAGTTTTTCTGAATACGGCCTGGTACCTGCCAGAAATCACCCTGTGGGTGTGCCATTTGTGTGGCTCTTTGGGCCGAGCTCTGGTGTGGTGTGAAACCCACCACTAGTTATGTTAGTTCTGAGCCCACTTGGGTTGGATTCAGGTGCAGATTGCTGTCAGACGTTGTGTGTAAGTGGCCTTGGATTACCTGTCTGTAGGCTACCATGCTATTTATTCACTGTTTGTGTCTGTGTTTACTGAACCTGGGTGTGCATGGGAGGGGCTAATCTCTGTAAAAGGGTAAGCCTTTTCCAGCTCAGAGCTGGTGGCAGATCTGTAAAAAGACTAAGGCTTCCTGAGGTTATCTCCCCGTCAGCCACTCCACCTCCCTCTGAGGTCATCCTGTCTTCCTCCAGATCTTTCTGAAAAGGAACTATAGGACGAGCTCAGGCTAGCCAAGTTAGGGCTAGTAGGTGTCCTACTTGGGGATCATGCAGTCATGCAGTTAATGAGGGGAATGTAGCTGTTGCTTCAAAGTCAAACCTTTCCATTTCTGCCAGAGGCTCCAACTCTAGTTCCCCTTAGGAGGCCCTGGTGTAGTTTAAGTTTGGGTGCAAGTTTGGGCCCCTGGCTCAGGGGGATAGATCAAAAGAGCCTTCCATTGGGGATGATGTTAGCCTAGCCCACAGGAGGGGGCTAAGCACTTTATCCTAGTCCCAGACAGTAACCTCCCAGGGTCTCACAATTTGAATGTCCCCACTCTGGACTGCTCTTGCTTCCCATGGCACTATGCCCAGTTGTGTTATCTGGGACTTAGCAGGGCTAATTTAAACAGTCTCCTGTTGGGTGGTCCCTGCAAACCTGTAGTAGGGGGTTGGGCACTTCTTTCCTTTCCTGGGGTAGAAAGGGTTGAACTTGCAGGGGAGATTGGATTTGCCTCCTCACAATGTAACCATACAGCTAAGCACATGTCTGCCTAGTTCCTGGAGAGAAACTTCCCTAGGAGAAACAGTTTGAATATCCCAGCTCTGCACAGCTCCCTGGTCTCTGCACCACTGAACTAAGCAGAACAGGGCTGAATGTCCCAGCTCTGTGTGGCACTCTGATCTGTGTGTGTGTCTGGACTCAGCAGGCTGGAACCAAAAGTCTCAGCTATGCATGGTTCCCCTGTGCCACTGAACTCAGCAGGATGCTGTGGTCTAAGTGATTCAACAGATGGGGTCAGGGGTGCCAGCTGTCCACTAAAGGTGAGGAAGACTGGCCTTCTTTCCCAGGTCACATATAGTTTAGTCACTGTCTCGGTCTCCTCGAAAAGCCTCCTCAGCAAAAAAAAAAAAAAAAAAAGGGCTCTTAAAGTCACTGCTAGTGGTAGACAGCAGACTCCTCAGCAGGACTGAGTACAGCAGCTTGGCCTCGGCAGCCATCAGAGTCTGGACCGTAAACTCCTCAGGCTGTTGCTGTAACAAATGGATTGTGGTCTTCCCTGGGATGGTGTGGTCTGAGTCTCCCAGGCAGACTGAATCCTCACTGATTTTTAGTACCAGATGCTACATGAGCTCCTCTTCACATCTCTTTTGTCTGGGTTGATGAGCCCTGCATGGAGTTAAGACCTCACGCTCCTAGGTAGGAGGAGTTTTGCAGCCGAGATATCCCTATGGCTTCTCAGCTGCCGCTGCACCTGAGTGCAGGGGCTCTCCCTTTCAGCATCTCCGCTATTCTTACCAGTCCCTATGTAGCCTCTTATGTAAATCCTTGGTTATATTATTTCAGTTCAGCGAGTCTTCAGTTGATTACTCATGTTGATTGCTCTGTGATTTATCTTTAAATCTGGTTAGGAGCTAGAGCCAGGTAGGTGCACCTTCCACCTACTCTGTAGCCATTTTGGAATCTCTTAAATTCTTTTTTTTTTTTTTTCTTGCTCTACTTGGGTGTTTTATCTTGTTCTCTAAATTACTGATTCTGTCCTCTGCTTCATCTAACCTGCTGTTGATTCCTTATAGTGTATTCTTGATTTCAGATACTGTATTCTTCATTTCTGACTGGTTCTTTTTTATGGTTCCTATGTCCTTTTTAATGCTTACTATCTCTTTTGTTTAAGTTCTCACTGAGATCAAACATTCTTCCCCAAAGTCCTTCAGCATCCTTATAACCATTGCCTTAAAACTCTGCATCTGGTATCTTGGTTGCTTCCCTTTTATTTTATTCTTTTTGGGAGATTTCTCTTTTTCTTTTGTTCAGGGCATATTTATTTGTTTGCCTTTTTGTGTTTGTCTCTGTGTGTTAGGGAGATATGCTATGACTCCCAACGTTGTTATGATGGCTTTATGATGTAGGTGTGTTTTTAGGCTCCATGGCACAACCTTCGTGATCATCTAAGCTAGGTGCTCCAAGAATGTTTCTTGTGTGTGTTATGTGCACCCTCCTGTGGTAGTTGAGTCTTGAATGCTATTGGCCCGTTCGTGGGTAGAGTTAACCCATGAACCCTGAGTTAACTCAGGCTGCCTGACTATAAGGATAGTCCTCAATCACTGTGCATGAGTCGCTGTGCAGGAGCTGCCCCTGAAGCAGATTATTTCCAGCATGCTGTGGTGCCTGCCTGAATCCCAAATACCCCTTTGGGTGTGCTGCTTATATGGCTAATAGGGTCCAGGTCTGGTGTGTTCTGAACCCCGCCAGTGGTTATATGGGTTCTGGGTTCACTTAGGAGGGGTTCTGGTCAATATCAGACATTGTGTGTAACTAGCCTTGGGCTATCTGTCTGGAGCCACCTTGCTATTCACTGTTTGTGGCTGTGTCTCCTGGGCCTGGGTGTGTGCGAGGGGCCAGGCTGTGTACAAAGTGTAAATTCTACCTGCTCTGAGTCGGGGACAGATCAATAAAAGGTAAGACTCCCTAAGCTCTACCTCTACCTGTTGGCTACTCTGCCACCCTCTGAGGTTGCCTGATCTTTCTCCAGAGCTTTCCAAAGAGACTGTCGAGTGGGACCAGGCTGGGTGCAACCTGCAGTCTTTACCACAAGATGAGAGCTCAATAGGGTCGGACGACCAGTGTGGGGAACACAGGGCTAGTGGGTCTCCTGCGTGGGGGCCACATGGTCAGGCACTCAATGTGGGGAAAGTGGACTCTCTCAGAGCCATACCACTGAGTGTCTGCCTAAGTCTATGACCCTTGCTCCCCTAGAAGAAGCTCACTGTGGGTTCAGTTTGGGTGCAACTAGTTGGTCCCTTTGCAGGAGTGAGCTCAGCAGTGCAGGGCTACTGAAAATCGGAAGGAAATGTCAATTGAGCCTGTCATTGTGGGGAGTTTGCCAATCGTACTCACGAGGAGGGGAAGGATGGTCTCCCCACACCAACGCCCCACAATCCAACACACATCGATTCTGTGATAAGAGGCTCCTGGAGGAAGGGCTCCAAAGCTTCTGTGCACACCACTCCAGTCCCTCTGAGAGGTTGAGCTCAGCAGGGTGGGGCCACCCTGACTTAGGAGGACAAATCAAATCAGTCTCCCATAGAGGGTGGTGCTGGCTGAGCCTGCAGGAGGGGGGCATTCCAAAGCCACAAAGCTCAATGACTACATGTCTGCCTAGAGCTTCTCCAGGAAGAGTGCAGCAAAGGTCCCTGTTGGGTGCAACTAGCAGACCTTTCTGCTGGACTCGAGCTTGGCAGGATGTTGTACCCTGTTAGGTGTATGTCCAGGTTAGTACAATCCCCTGGTTGGTGCTATAAGAGTAGAAGTACCTGACCCTGGGAAGGTGGTGCCTGAGGGTGGTGTGGGATAGGGACTTAGCACAGGGACTCAGTGGCTGACCCTCCAGATCTCTCCTCAGAGCCACCCCACCCAGATCTCTTCGTGACTCCCATAAACCCTGAGTCATGATTCCTCTACCAGAGCCCCAGGTGCATGTCCGAGAGATTGCTCCTGTGCATTTGCCCTTTAGGAGAGCACCTGGGATTCTAGCAGACTCTCTCCTCTTTTGAGCTGACAGAGTCCGTGGTGATTTTCACTTCCTGATGCAATGCGGGCTTCTCTTCCTCGCCCTGGTGCTCTGTTTCAGGGGTTCTGGTGTGGAGTTGAGACCCCATGCTCCTCAGGGGGGAATGCTGCAGCAGAGATACCCCTCTGGCTTCTCAGCTGCTGCACCTGGATGCTGGGATCAGCCCTCTCTGCCCTTTTTACCAGTCTCTATGTGGCATCTTCTGTAAATTCTTAGTTATAATATTCCTGTTCAGTTGTCCTTCTGTTGGTTATTCAGGTTGCTCTATAATGTGGCTATAGATTTGGTTTGGTGCTGAGAGGAGTTGAGTGTAGCTTTTACTTACTCCACAGCCATCTTGGAATGCCTAATGTCTACATTTTTAATTGGCATATAATTGGCATACAGTTGACATACAATATCCCATGAGTTTAGGCTGTGCGTTACAGTGATTTGATATTTATGTACATTATGAAATAATCCCTAGAATAAGTCTGGTTACCATCTGTCACCATACAGTTATTACAATAGTATTAACTATATTCCCTGTGCTACATATTATGTCTCTGTGACTTACTTATTTTATACCTGGAAGTTTGTACATCTTTATCCCCTTCTCCACTCTGGTAACCACCAGTTTCCTGTATCTGTGAGTCTGCTTCTATTTTGTTCTGTGGTTCATTTGGTTTTTTGTCTTGCAGATTCCACATATAAGTGAAATCATATGGTATTTGTCTTTCTTTGTCTGACTTATTTCACTTAGCATGTTTTTCTCTAGGTCTTTTCATGTCACAAATGGTAAGATTTTGTTCTTTTTAGGGCTGAGTAATACTCCATTGTATGTATGTACCACATATTTTTTATCCGTTTGTCTATCGATGGGCACTTATTTTGCTTCCATATCTTGGCTATTGTAAGTAATACTGCAGTTAACATAGGGGCGTTATCTCTTCCAATTAGTGTTTTGTTTTCTTCAGGTAAATACCCAGAAGTGGAATTATTGGATCAGATAGTATTTCTATTTTTAATTTTTTGAGGAACTCCCATACTATTTTCCACAGTGGTTGCACCAATTTACAATCCCACCCGGAAGTACAAGAGTTCCGTTTTCTTCACATCCTCACCAACACTTATTATTATTATTATTATTTTGGTCTTTTTGGTAATAGCCACCCCAATAGGAGAAAGCTGATGTCTCATTATAGTTTATTTTTCTATTTTTTTATTTTTAGAGAGGGGAAGGGAGGGGAAAGAGAGGGAGAGAAACATCAGTGTGTGGTTGTCTCTTGTGTGCCCCCTGCTAGGGACCTAGCCCACAACCCAGGCATGTGCCCTGACTGGGAATCAAACAGGCAACCTTTTGGTTCACAGGCTGGCACTCAGTTCACTGAGTGACACCATCCAGGGCTCTCATTGTAGTTTTGATTGCATTTCCCTAATAATTAGTGATGTTGTACATCTTTTTATGTGTCTCTTGACCATCTGTATGTCTTCCTTGGAAAGAAATCTATTCAGATACTTTACCAATTTTTAAAATTTGTCTTTTTTTATTAGATTGTGTAGTTCTTCATATATTTTTGGATATAATGGCCTAAAGGTTGGATATGTGATTTGCAAATATCTTCTCCCATTCAACAGAATGCCTTTCTGTTTTGTTGAAGATTTTCTTCACTGTGCAAAGCTTTTTAGTTTGTTATAATCCTGTACGTTTTTTCATAATTTTTTCATAATTTTCTGTCTCTGTTATATTTTTAAAATTTTTTACTTCTCTGAACATATAAATTTCTTTCCTTTAGCTTTAGCCTCTTTTTTAATACTCTGACTTTAAAATTTTCTTGGCTGTTATACCCTGGGAAGTTTTCTTTTTTTGCTCTTGAGTTAGGCTATTTATTAAAAAATATTTTGCTATATTTTATCCAGTATTTTTATGTGTTTGGAGATGGGAGTGAGGTGTTGTATTGTACAGAACAGCTCAGCAGTTCCAGTTTCCCCAGTGCACTATGAATTGTGTGTTTATGTATAAAAGCAATTCTGTTGTACCTATTACCTAAAATTCTAGATATAAAAATTTCTTACATTTTGCAGTAAATATACTTGATAGAGCTTTCTCTAGTAAATCGAGTTATGCAGTTGTTAATTAGTCATTCACTTTATATGTGGCTTTTTTATAGCATCTAAATAGGGGAAGGTACCACTCAGGGTTTCTTTTATTTAATTTAACATCGCATGTACTAATATCATGTTTTTTTCTGTGTCGTGCATTGTTCTTCTAAGCCTTAGGGTTTACAGATATTAACTCAGTGAATTAATTTGATCCTCATATGAACACTATGAGTCAGGTACTATCATTGTCATCTTTGTTTTATATGTGAGGCACAGAAAGTTTGGATGAGCTGCAAAAGGTTCCCTGCTTGGTAGTTGGCAAGTGGCAGAATTGGTATTAGACCCAACCTCCCCATCCCTGCTCTTCCCTTACTGGCTCTTCACAGGCTACTTAGCCAGCCACTGGGCTCCATTTTTTTTTCAAACCACATGTCCTTCCCAATGAACCTCACCCAGATCCACTCCCTCTGTGTCTACATCCCTTCAACACTTAATAAATGTATACTGAACTCAATTCAGATGCTCTTCTGTTTGATTCCTTGTGTCTTTTCCCTGTCTTCATTAATTTATGAATTTTTTGACCCCATATATAATAAGCACCCATTTCATGGTGGGTGCTTTGTCAGGCACTGAGCATAAATGTGGCATAACCTAGAGACATGCTCTGTCTTACCTAAATCTCTCCTGGCCATGTGCTTCTCTGAGTCTCCACACTGTAACTACTGCAGGGCCTCATCACCTCTATTGTTGTAGCAGCTACACATTTGTCATCTTGCCTCCGCCTTCCTCTTTCTGCTGTGTGCACTGCTGGATGGGAAAATGGACAGTTACACAGTTCAATGTGGTAAGTGCCATGGTCCAGAGAAGTACCTCTGACTCAGCCTCATGCTGACAGGATGGTTTCTTGGGAGAAGAGATGTTAAAGATGAGTCCTTAAGAAAGAGTAGGATTTAGGTAAAGATAGAGAAGAACATGCAGGCCAGAGAAAATAGTGCAAGGTAAAAACTCCTAGTGAGATAAAAGTGTATGGTATGTTTGAAGGACTGAAAAAAAACTCGTGTGTGTGTGTGTGTGTGTGTGTGTGTGTGTGTGTGTGAAAAAGAAAAAAGAAAATACAGGTAAGGACAGTGAGACAAGGCAGGAGTGACCACATTGATGCTAAGCACTGGGAGATCAGCGAAGGTGTAGGACAGAGTATTACATAGTTGGAGCTCTATTTTAAGAAGGTCCATGTGGTTTGGAGAGGGCAGTCAGGGAGGAGACCACTTAGAAGGCCCTTGCAGCAGTCCTTTGATGATGGCCTGGAGAAAAGAGATGGTATCAGGGATGAGACTAGTGAGCAGTTGCGAGGAGATGGACAGGAAGTGTGAGTTCAGCAACAGTGCTGGTGGCTGATTGATTGTGGCTGTCAGAGATAGGTGAGGTCTGGCCTAGTCAACAGGGGGACATCATTCACTTTAGCAGAGGAGGGGCGGCAGGTTAGCAGGAAAGATGGTGAGTTTGATGGTTGATATGCAAGTGTGAGGTACTTGTGTGTGGTTGGTCTAGCTGGAGATATCTAGAATTTGAATCCCTAGAGAGAAATTTGTCTAAGCTAGAGGTAGAAAATTAGAAGTTATGGAGTTAGTAGAATATAGGCAGGAAATGGGCCCCTTGGAAAAATTAAAATTGTCAGAATAGCCTGAGAAGAACACAAGATGTGTGCCAGGACACTGACAAAGAGGAGACACCATCTGCAGTCACTGTCTCACAGACATACCTTATCATGACAGCAGACACTCCATGCTGACAGTTACTTTTGGTGTTTGCAGTATTTTGGAATAGTGTATATCTTTCTTTTGTGCCACTTTTATGTAAGCAATGAAATGTCACTCTTTTCATTCAGTCATCCTGGTGCTGAGTTTGTGCATTTTTCATGGTTGCTTATGAAAACTCAGTTTACCTCATTTCAGAAGCCTGTCTTTCTTTTTTCAAGATATTTATTTATTTATTTTTAGAGAGAGGGAGGGAGAAAGAGAAACATCAATTCGTGGTTGCCTCTCTAGCACCCCCTACTGGGAACTTGGCATGCAGCCCATGCATGTGCTCTGAGTGGGGAATTGAACCAGCAACGCTGTGTGGTTTTCAGGCTGGCGCTCAATTCACTGAGCTACACCAGCCCGGCATAAGCCTGTCTTTTTAAAACAGCATTGCAATTGGAGTCACAGTATTAAGGTAATATGTAAATGGCTAATTGTGGCTGCAGTTATAAGGAGTCTTAATGATATATTTTACTTCAGGGCTTTGGTTTTGAATTAGGCTTAGGTTAATTAAGGCATAATACTTGTGTATTATTAACTGTGTAATTAGCACTTAAAATCAGAGTTACTCACACAAATTACGGATAATAGTCTCAAGTGATTTTGGTTGTACCCCAATTCACTGATGTCTGTCCCTGGAAAGTAGAAGTCTTCTTTCCAAATTAACTACATGATCCTAGGATTCTGCTTACCAGCATAGTTCTTATGGCCACCCAGTGAAGGTCACCGTCCTTCTTTCTTGGCCTTAGTGTGGGCCTCCCAAACCAACCCACTGATAGCAGTTGTCATCCCAAATCTAACTCACAGGCACAGAGACTAGAATCTTCTACCAAGTTAACTTTGATAATACCTTTGAAAAATTATTTTATTAAATTCAAGGTAATATTAATAGTTTCATGAGGAAAAATTGAGCCCCTCACTTTAAAAAATTGTTTATTATCAAAAATGGAAAATGTGGGAGGACTATTTTAGATTTAAAGAGACTAAGAGGCATAACTGTCAAATGTAATGTATAAACTTTGGGCAATTTGATTATCCATAAATTAAATGATAATTATAGAATTGCGGTTAATGTTTTTGGATGTAAATATGGTACTGTGGTTTTACAGAGGAATGTCCTTATTAGAAAATGCATACAGAAATATTTAGGGGTAATATACAGAATGTCTACAACTTAATTTTCAAATGATTGGCCCGGGAAAATGGAAGTAACAGGGAAATATGTACATGCATGTGTGTGTAGTGTGTGTGTGTGTCAGAAAAAGAGAAAGCAAATGTGGCAAATTTTATAACAGTTGGTTCATCAAGGTGAAGGATATAGGGTATCCATTGTAGTAGTTTTCCAACATTTCTGATTTAAAAATGTTCCTAATAAAATGTTTTGGGAAATAAAAAAGAATATGCTATTGTCAAAAGTGAGATAAAGCAAAAGTTGCTATAAACAGTAATAAACAGTAAACAATAATAAACAATTTAGAGACCAATGCTTGTGTTATCTAATGAGATGCTTTCCAGATATTCACACATGTAAAAGAAATGATTCTAAAATTTTTATATTTTAGGATTATGCAACGTTGGTTGATGTTTATGCTCAGTTTTTGATACACAGAGTTCTGTTTGTAAAAGGTGGTGGTTAATTATTGATGATATTCCTTACCCATCACATTGCCAGAATATTCAAAATGAAAGTTGTGACTAGATTAGGTTTCCTCTATATTGTATTTTAGGAAATTTTCTTCCTTTCTTTAGCATTTTACAAGTTGCGCTATCAAATATTTATACATCAGATGTTCTGAAATTAGTGGCTCACTTTCTCTCATTGGCCTTTCTTCTCTGATGTAGTCTTCAAACGGGGACAACCATGTGTGGGGGGGTGTGCAAACTCTTTCTTTTTTTATCGTTGTTCAGTTACAGTTGTCCCTCTTTTTCCCCCATTGCTCTCCCTTTCCCTGCCCAAAACCCCACTCTTTCAGTCAATCCTGTTGTCCACTACCATGGGTCTTTTATACATGGTCCTTGATTAGACCCTTCCTCTTCTTTCCCCTATTATCCCTCTCCCCTCTTGCCTCTGGTCATTGGCAGTATGTTCCTTATTTCCATGTCTCTCGTTCTGTTTTGCTCATTTGTTTGTTTTGTTCATTAGGTTCCACTTACAGGTGAGATCATATGGCATTTGTCTTTTACCATCTGGCTTATTTAACTTAGCACAATACTCTTCAGTTCCATCCATGCTTTGGTGAAAGGTTCCCTCTTTCTTTCTGTTGCATAGTATTACATTGCGTAAATGTACCATAGTTTTTTGATCCCCTACTTATTGATGGGCACTTAGGCTGCTTCTAGCACTTGGCTATTGTAAATAACACTGCTATGAACAGTGGGGTGCGTAGGTTCTTTTGGATTTGTGTTTCACGATCCTTAGGGTATAATTTCACCAATGGAATCGCTAGATCAAAAGACAGTTTCATTTTTAGTTTTTTGAGGAAATTCCATACTCTTTTTCCACAGTGACTGTACCAGTCTGCATCCCGACCAACATTTCACCAGGATTCCCTTTTCCCCACAACCTCATCAGCACTGGTTTGATTTGTTTTTGATGACCATTCTGACCGGTATGGAGTGGTATGTCATTGTGGTTTTAATTTGCATCTTTCTGATGGCTAGTGATGTTGGGCATTTTTTCATATGCCTGTGGGCCCTCTGTATGTCCTCCTTGTTGAAGTGTCTGTTGAGGGCCTTTGACCATTTCTTTAATTGGATTGTTTGTCTTCCTGGTGTTGTGTGAGTTCTTTATGTATTTTGGAGATCAAACCTTTGTCCAAAGTATCCTTGGCAAATATATTTTCACATATTTGAATAGTTTATTTCTTTTTCTTGTCTGATCACTGTGGCTAGAACTTCCAGTACTACGTTGAATAGCAGTGGTGAAAACAGACCCTGTTGTCTTCTTCTTGATCTAAGTGGGAAAATTTTTACCTTTCGCCCATTGAGTATGATGTAAGCTGTCAGTTTCTCATACATGGCCTTTATTATGTTGAGGAGCATACCTCAACATTATAAAGACCATGTATATTGTACCATCCTTGCCTGCCTGGGATGAATCCCACTTGATCATGGTGTATGATCTTTCTAATATATTGCTGGATGCGGTTTGCCAAAATTTGTGGAGGCTTTTAGCATTTATGTTCATCAGTGATGCTGGCCTCTAGTTTTCTTTGTTGTGTCTTTACCTGGATCTGGAATTAGAATAATGCTGTCTTCATTAAAAGAGTTTGGAAGTCTTCCCTCTTCTTGAATTTTTTGGAATAGATTGAGCAGGATAGGAGTCAGCTCTTCCCTAAATGTTTGGAAAAATTCACCTATGAAACCATTTGGCCTAGGACTTTTATGTGTGCCGGAAATTTCTTGATTACAGCTTCAATATCAGTAGCTGTTATCTGTCTATTCAGGCTTTCTGCTTCATTTTGATTAATTGTTGAAGATTATATATTTTTAGAAATCTGTCCTTTTTGTCCAGGTTGTCAAATTTCTTGGCATTTAGTCGTCTGTAGTAATTTCTTACAATCCTTTGTATTTCTTTGGTATTGGTTGCAGTTTGTCCCCTTTTACTGCTTCTTTTATTTATTCGAGTCCTTTCTCTTTTTCTCTTGATGAGTCTGGTTAAAGGCTTGTCGATTTTAAAGTTTATCTTTTCGAAGAATCAGCTCCTGGATTTATTGATCCTTGCAATTGTTCTTTTCCTATCTATGTCATTTAATTCTGCTCTGATATTGATTATTTCCTTCCTTTTACTTGCTCTGGGTGTTGTTGATCTAGTTCTTGTAGATGTAGGGTTAGGTTGTTTATTTGAAGTTTTTCTGGCTTTGTTAGGTAGGCCTGTATTACCATTAACTTGCCTCTCAGCACTGCCTTCACTGTTCTCATAGGTTTGGGGCTGTTGTGCATTCATTTCATTTGTTTCCAGAAATGTTTTGATTTCTTCCTCAATCTCATTATTAACCCATTCATTGTTTAGTAGCTTGCTATTTATTCACCATGAATTTGAATGTTTTTTTAATTTTATCCTTGAGGCTGGTTTCTAGTTTCAAGCCACTGTGAGCCAAGAAAATGTTTGATATGATTTCAGTTTTCTTGAATTTGTTGAGGCTAGTTTTGTGTCCTGTCATGTGGTCTGTCATTGAAAAGGTCTTGTGCATTTGAAAAGAATATGTATTTTGCTTTTTTGTGGTAAAAGGTTCTGTATATATCAAAGAAGCCCATTTGATCTAGAGTGTCGTTCATTTCCACAATATCCTTGTTGATTCTTTGTTTGGAAGACCTGTCCATTGTTGACAGTGGAGTGTTAAAGTCCCCTGATATAAGCGTGTTGCTGTCTATATCTTTCTTGAAGTCCTCCAAGATTTTCCTTATGTATTTGGGTGCTCCTGTATTGGGTGCATATATGTTTACAGTGGTTATATCTTCTTGATGGATACTTCCCTTAATTATTACGAAGTGTCCTCTGTATCTTTTTATGGCATTTGTTTTGAAGTCTATTTTGTCTGACATAAGTATTGCCATCCCAGCTTTTTTTCCATGCCCATTTGCTTGAAATATTTTTTTTCCATCCCTTCACTTTCAGTGTGTGTAGATCTCTTTTTCTGAGGGGAGTCTCTTATAGACAGTATATATGCAGGTCATGTTTTCTTATCCATTCATCTTCCCTGTGTCTTTTCATTGGAGCATTTAATCCATTTTCATTTAAGATTGTTATTGATAGGTACTTATTCATTGCCATTTTTTCTGTACCTGCGTTTTTCTCTCTCTGTTGCTCTCTCACTCTTTCTCTTATTTATATAGCAGTCCATTTAGCATGTCTTGCAGTGGTGGCTTCATGGAGACATACTCTCATAGCCTTCTTTAGTGTGAGAAGCTCTTTATTTTACCATCTATTTTAAATGAGAGTCTTGCACAATAGAGTAGTCTTGGCTGTAGATCCTTGGTTTTCATTATCTGGGATGTTTTGTGCCATTCCCTTTTGCCTTGTAGTTTTTCTGTTGAGAAATCCACTAATAACCTTATTGGAGCTCCCTTTTATGTTACTTGCTGTTTTTCCCCTGCTGCCTTTAAGATTCTCTCTTTGTCTTTATATTTTGCCGGTTTTATTATGATGTGTCTTGGAGTAGGCCTCTTTGAGTTCATGTTGATTGGGATCCTCTGTGTTTGCTGATTATGCATGACTTTCCCCCTCATGAATTAGGGAAGTTTTCTGTCATTTTTTCAAACACGTTTTCCATTCCTTTGCTCCTTTTCTCCTCTTTCTGATACTCCTATAATGCGAACGTTGTTACGTTTCATATCGTCCTGAAGTTCCCTTAAGCTGTCCTCATACTTTTTGAGTCTTTTTTCATTTTGTTGCTCTGCCTGGGTATTTCTCCTCTACCTTGTCTTCCTGCTCGCTGAACTGGTCCTCTGCTTCATCCAGCCTGCTTTTAATTCCTTCCAGTATATTTTTCATTTCAGATTTTGTATTCTTCATTTCTTCCTGGTTCTTGGTCATAGATTCTATTTCCTTTTTCTTGCTACTCTAGTTCCTACTCAGTTCCTTGTAGTTGTCACTGAGTTCCTTGAGCATCTTTATACCCATTTTTAAAATTCTGTGTCTGATAGATTGCTTTCCTCAGTTTCATTTAGCTCTCTTTCTGGGTATTCCTCCACTCCTTCTGATTGGGGGGGTTCTTTTTCGTCTCCCCATTTTAGGTGACTCTTTTTGTTTGTTTCTGTGTCTCAGGGTGCTCTGCTTTGCCTGCCTGTCTTCATGGGTGGGCTTCTGTGGTAGGAGTTCTGTGGAACTCAGTGGTGCAGTCTCTTTGATCTGCTGATCTGTATACTGTAGAGTTCTTTATTCAGAATGTGTGGACTCTCTGGTTTGTACTTGAGCTTTGCTTGTTGGTGGCTCATTCTTCGGTGGGTTCTCCCTTCCAGCCATCTTAGTGGTAGACACAACTCCCACTTTGTCTTGCGTGCTGTTGTACAGCTATTGGTTAACAAAGGAATATTAACAGAAAACCAAACCCACACCAGCCAACAAAACCCCCTACCACATCAACAATATCAACAGCAATTGAGCAAAGGTTAATAATGTTGAGGAGAGATTAAGAATATTGTAAGGTAGGATAAAGGGAATACGAGATGACTAAAAGAGGGAAAAATGATTTTGAGTAGGAAGAGAGAGGGAAATAAGAGTAAGGAATAGAAACAAGGTGAAGAAAGGGAGAGAATAAGATTTAAGAAGTAAGTAAAACAGGGAAGTGTGCTGGCAAAAATGGCATAAGAAAAGGGAAGAGTATACTATGAGGTTTGAATTAAAATTTAAAAAGTTATTGAACCAATGGGAACAAAATTGCAGAAAAACCTTAGCAAGGTCAATAACAACAACAGCTGAACAAAGATTAATATAGGTAGGAAGGGAATAAGAATATTATACAAAGGAGCAAAGTGAATGTGAGATGTCTACAGTATAAAGAAAAATTATATTGAGAGCATGGGGGAGGAAAACTATTAAGAGTAAGGAATAGAACCCAGACTAAGAAAGGGAAAAATATGCAGAATAAAAAAATAAAATTCCTAACTCAACTGGTCATGGGCAGGGAGAAGGAAAAATTGAGTAAGACATGGGGAGAGTATCCTATGGGATTGGAAGTACAAACAAACAGTGGTCAAATAGGAATACTGCCGTAGAAGAATAGCAGTAACTGTGCTATCTCGCCCAAATAGCCACAATTTATAGAGATAGAAAGGAAATAAGACTATTATAAAAGTGGGGAAAAGAATGTGAGCTAAGGAAGGGAGAATACTTTTTTGAAGATAGATGGAGGGCAAATAGTAAGAATAAGGTAAGCAATATGGCGTAGCATGGGAGAAAGATCAAGTTTACAAAAACAATAAGAAAGGTCAGAAGAAGGCAAAATGGAGTAAGAGAGCAGGGAAGGAATTTGAAATAATAATATGAAAAATATATATAATCTATATAAAAAGAATGAAAAAAAAAGACCAAGGGTAGCAAGTTTGTTGGATTACAATTGAGACAAAAGAAGAAATATTAAAAGGCTTTATGAAAGAGAAAAAAGAAGAAACAAAAACATGCAGGTTCTGAGGAAGAGTAGGTAAAATTTGTCTCAGCTGTTGGTGTTCACCTTCTGACTTCTTTCTCCACTATCTCTGTTTTTTTGTCAGCTCAAGATTGAGAGTGGCTTGGGGGGATGTTGTCCAACTTCTGACATCACTACCTGTATCTCCTTAACCTGCCTCTAGAGGGAGCTTCTTTTGGGATCTAGAAGGTGGAACCTCTGTGTCTGCCCTGGGAGGCAGTGTTCAGTTCTGGGAAAATTGTGGGTGTGTTGCCTCTGCCCCCCCACCACCTATTTTAGCCTGTCCCAGCTTATTTTCAATCATGTATAGTTTCTGATTAAAAAGCTGTCTGTTTCACAGGGTCACGGGGACCCTTCTGTGTAAGAGTGTCACTCCTGGTTAGTGTAGACAGTAGCTCTGTGTGCAAGCCGAGGCTGAGCAGAGTCCTGAGTCCCCCTTTGCTGCACCACTTTCTGATCTCCTTTCTTTGATGGCCTCAATGAAATAGGGCCCTAGTACCTGGTGTACATTGTCTCTCTGTGAGGAGTTCAAAATGGGTCCTTTTAGGTGTCCCTCTTGCTGTCTTTCTCTTGCAGAAATGTCCCCTGCAGGTTGTTAGCCTGCCCAGCCAGTTTTGCAGATCTTCCCCTGCTCCTGCAGGAGGTGGCGACTGGACACAACCTTCCCTCCCTGGAGGTTCCGCCTAGGAAGGGGGCTCAGTCTGGCTTTAAATAATCTCAGTAGCACAGTTCCCAGCCCGCTGCCCTCACAGCATACAACAGCCTGCACTCTCCACTCTGTACAGCTGCACTGGGCGTGTGCCAAGAAATCACCTTGTTTTGCACGTTTTTGATCCATCTACCCAGCTGTACTGAGTGGTAACAAATCGCACCCTCCGTCCTTTTGCCTTGTTGCCAGAGCGGCTACACATGCACAGTCCCTGCCCAACATACCTCAGCTACCCTGTTAAAAAAGTCTCTCTGGGCACCCCACTGCAGTGCTGTCACTGTCCAGCTTTCTGTACATGCCACCTCTCCAAAAAGCCAAGAGCTCATCACAGGCATGGCTGGCCACAGCTGTCCTCTTCCACCAGATCTAAGTGCAGATAGTATCTCTTTCTCTCTCTGGCACTCTTCCACTTGGTATTTGCTGCTGCAGCTGTGGGTGTGCCGCTAGCTGTGTACATGTGTAGCCTGGTTCTCCCCGATGACTTTGTGTATAGGAGTTACTCCTGGCCCAGGTCTGGGGATTCCCAGCCCTGGGAGTGGAGGGAGCCGCTAAGCTGCTCTCTCTGACCAGGCTCTCCACCGATGCAGTCACCACAGCTGCTGGCACCATGCCTGGGGATTTTCCCCTTTCACCTGTAAAACCTCCTTACTGCCCATTTTGAAGCATCTTCTGTACTCTTTGGCTGCCAAACTTCGTATCAGCTAAGATTCCGTTGACTGTTCGCTTCATTTTTCAGAAGCTCAGCTAAGTGTCTGAGTTGGATGCATGAGCAAGTGGACTTGGCTTCCACCTGCTTAGCCATGGCCATCTTCCACTCTGTCTATTTAGCTTTTAATTAAAGTCTTTTTTGGTGGTGAAATATTCTCTCTTTTATGACATGATGATTTTTTTTTTAACTGTCTGAATTTGGCAAAGTAAAAAACCATTCCTGAATGTTTCTTAAAATTTGATTGGATCATGAAATTCAAAAGTCTTAGAGTCACTGATTTAGGGACTAAGTAATAGTATAGCTCTTCAGATTTTCAAAAATCCTAGCAGTTTAGTCCCCCAAATACAGAGAGCTGGATTTGTAACCCGTTTTTAGCATAGAGCTTCTAAAACTCTTGGAATCTCCTTAGTTCTGGGAGTATTTTTTTTTCTTTTCATAATGAGCCCCTTTCTCCAAACTTGAATCTGTGCTAATGAGTTCACTCTTGGTAGTCCCCTAGAAACCTTTAGGATGGGGCCTACTCACCAGAAAAACCAACCACATGAATAAAAGATTGGGATTCCCAGACCCATTCCCCCACCTCCAGGGAGTAAAGAGGGACCAGGGATTGAGTTCAGTCAGCAGTGGCTCATGATTTTATCAATCATAGCTATGTAATGAAACCTTTATTAAAAATTCTTAGGCAACAGGGTTTGAGGAACTTCTGAGTTGAACACAACCATGCACCAGGAGGATGGCACACCTCAACTCTCTAGGGACAGAAGCTCTAGCACTCAGGTTGTAAGTGCATGTACCCATTAACACTTAATCTCCCCATCCCCCAGCCCTTGACAACCTCCAGCCTACTTTCTAACTCTAGTTTTATCTATTCTGGATATTTTATATAATATATGACCTTTGTATTTGCCTTCTTTCACTTAGCATAATGTTTTCAAAGCTTATCCATGTTGTGAATGTATCAATACTTAATTACTTTTTGTGACTGAATAAAAAGTATCCCATTGTGTGGATAATAACTGTATTTTGTTTATCAGTGTATTCATTGATGGACATTTGGGGTAGCTTCCATGTTTTGGATATTTTGACTTTGTTTGCAAGTTACATCTTTTTTCACTCTTTTATTTTTAAAGAAGCTTTCCAACCTCTGCCCTTTCAGAATTTTATGTACACTTTATTTCATAGGCATGATTGATTAAATCATTGGTATTGGCAATTGATTCAGTCTTCAGCCCCTGTCCCCTCTCTGCATTTCAGAGGGTGGGACTGAAAGTTCCAACCCTCTGCTCAGGGGGCTGGCTCCATTGGCAATCAGCTCCCATTCTTGGGTGCTTTCCAGAAGCCACCTCATTAACATAACAAAACACACATTTAACATTATCAGCAGTAAATTCCAACAGTTTTGGGAGCTGTGAACCAGGAACTGGACAATGACCTAATATATATGAGAAATGTATTTTGGTTATCTGAATGACCTAATATTTACTTATTGTAAATCACAGTATCACACAAATAGTTCTAGAAGATGAGACAGAGATCTCATGTACCCTTATCTATGAGGTGGAACCCCAAAAAACCCAGAATTATCTACCAGAGGGCAGGCCCCTTGTAGTACACAGGCTTCCCCCGCTAGTGAGTACCCTAGAAACCCATCTGTATCAGTGTACCAGCTGGGGTTGTTGTGAGAGGCTGTGCTGGGCTTTCGTAGTTTTTTTCAAGGCTCTTTAAATGCATTTGCTCTTTTCTTGATGGGTGATATACAAGCACACCTACCAACACCTCATTGCGCTGCATGTTCAGCAGTTTTTGATCAAAAAGGTCATGACCCCGTGCTCCATCCTCCCCATTCACCTTATCTTGCCCTGAGCGACTGTTTTTTTGACTGTTTTTTTGTTCGAATGAAAAAATCCTCAAAGGGAAACATTTTGCTGATTTGGAAGAGGTGAAACAAAAAATGGCAGAAGTACTAAAAGGCGTCAAAATTGACAAGTTCAACCACACATTGATGTTTCTCTTCTCCTCTTTCTCCCTCCCTTCCCCTCTGTCTAAAAATAAAATAAATAAACTCAAAAAAAGAAAACTGACAAGTTAAAGAAACTGTTTTAAGCAGTGAGGAAAAGTTTCCATGGGTTTATCACATCAAATTGAGAGCACTTTGAAGGTGATTGAGGTTTAAACATGTAAGAAAAAAATACACAATTTTTAAAAATAAATTCCAGATTTTTTTGACTCCCTCATTGTACTTTAACCCAATGATAACATCTTACAAAGCAAAACTACAATATCACAACCAGTGTATTGACACTGATGTAGTCAAGGCACAAATCCATCACCACCTCAGGGACCCCTCGGTTGTTTTGTATTGCTACACCCCTTCCCTCCAGTCCCTGTTCCCTCCTTAACCACTGACAGTCTCTGTTTCATTGTATTATAAAGTTTTCTTCTTATTTTTAAGTGTTTTACAGCAGAAAAAAAAGTCTATATATTAAAATATAGCAGTGGTAATGTGCTTATTTTGCATTTAAGTTTAATTAGAATACCTCAAGAGTTTTGCCATGTGAATGTACAGTTAAATCCTCCACAGATGTTTCCTAAAAAGATTTAAAATTCTGTATTGATAATGGGCTTTGTCATTTGTTTATGGCATCTAATGACACAAATGACTGATTTTGCAGGCTTTCCCTGTAAAACTGATTCTGTTCCTGGGTGTTTGTTCAGGTGTGACAGTATGCTGCTGCTCACTGCTCACTCTGTACATATTTTGGGTTTCCCACAGGCATGTCAAGCAGGCTGTGCCCATGGCGA
>PVJD01011177.1:0-48114 GCA_004026545.1 Mormoops blainvillei | reverse complement strand
GCTTGCTCGTTTACTTTGTTGATTAGGTTCCACTTATAGGTGAGATCATATAGTATCTGTCTTTCATCGCCTGGCTTATTTCACTTAGCATGATGCTCTCTAGCTCCATCCATGCTGTTGCGAAGGGTAGTAGCTCTTTCTTTCTTTCTGTTGTGGAATATTCCATAATAGTACTTTTTTATTGTATTTTTTGCACTGCCAGTTATCACCTGTATACCCACTTCTACCACCACCCATTTCCTCCCTCCTGCAGTCACCACACTGTTGTCCATGTTTCTATATTCATTTTTTGGCCCGATCGCTCCCAGCCTCCCAACCCAGAGCTGTCAGCCTACTCTTTATCTATAAGTCTATCTCTGTTTTGTTTGTTAGTTCAGTTTGTTCATTAGATTCCACATGTGAGTGAAATCATATGATACTTGTCTTTCTCCGACCCATATTTCACTTAGTATAATGTTCTCCAGGACCATTCATGCTGTTACAAAGGGTAAATTTTTTTCTTATTTTTCAATTTTTTGCTGTTATTCAAGTACAGTTTTGTCCATTTACACAATGGAATATTACGCAGCAGAAAGAAAGAAGTATGTCACTACCTGGTGCCTCTGTATGTGGGGGAGGGGTCCAAGAGGAAACAATGCCACTTGCTTGGCTCTTGGCCAGTTCTCAGTCACTCACCCCGCTACCCACAAGCAAATTGGGCCCTTCTGCTGCTGATTCCTGGGTGGATGGGTTTTGTACATTCTAGGAACCTGTCGGTCTCTCAGACGAACTCTCCTGTGAGACTGACAGTTTCTCCTGCTGCTGCAAACCCCACAGGTTTTTTTCAGTAGAGGTTTTGAGGCTTTCTTTTCCCACTTGGGAACCCTGGGTTGCACGGTCTGTTTCACTCCCCAGTCATTCCTCCTGGTTTATCCACATGTAAATGTAGGACTGCCTGGCCTGCCAGCCAGTGACTTGCCTGGCGTGGTCCACAGCCTCATTCTTGCTGTGTTTCTTCTCTACCCTGGCTGCCCGTCTCTGCCCCTCCTGCCAGTCTGAATGAATGTTTCTTTTTAACTGTTTGGTTGTTGGACTTCCATACAGTTTGATTTTCTGGCAGTTTTGGTTGTTTCTTTGTTTTTAAATTTGTTGTTGTCCTTCTTTCGGTAGTGCAAGGAGACAAAGTGTATCTACCTATGCCTCCATCTTGGCCGGAAATCTCTCAGAAATCTTGAAATTGTGAGAATGTAGTATAAACATTTTGCACTGCCAAGACTTGAAGCCTTTCAATAAGGCTGACTCTGTTGTGTACAAATATAGAATTAAAAAAAATATTGTTAAGGGAAACAGTAGAAGGCCTATAACCTTATCCATAAAATGGAGATCTCTTTCCTATTGTTTTCACACTTCCCAAAAGCCTCTAACTTTTTAGAATTCCTAATAAAAACTCCAAATATCCAAGTAATAACTTTAAAACATCACAGTTTTCATTAATACTGCCTTATAGCCAATTCTGTTTCATAGTGCAGTCCCAATGTAATTGTAGCTACTGCATTGATTGAGTTGGAGAATCTGTAGATTTCTAAGAAGATGCAAGTACAAGATATTTTGGGACCAAGAAACTTATTGTCCCTTTAAAACTGTAGTTAAAAGCAGAAGAAATAAGCCAAGTATTTTGAATTTATGGCAATAATAGCAAAATTGCTGGGTACTTTTGATGAAGGATTTTAAAGTGAATGTAACACTGCAAATATTGGCTTCATGTTTCAGTGCACTTTCAGAGTTATTGATCAGAGAAGGACTGAGTCAAGCCAAGATTGATTTGATAGAAATCAGAGCCTGCTTATTTATCATGTGCAGAAAATTTACACATCTACCTAGGCATAGGAGTATTACTTTATTGACTATGAATTAAGTCTTGGCCGAATGTCAAATTTTCACCTGCAGCCTGTGGGCCCCTTTCAAGACAGATCTTATTTGCATTTGGTCAAAGAGCTATGAAAAGAATATTTTTAAATACCCATAAATACTTTGAAAAAATCAAAATATGGTAAAATATTATTAACTGGCATTTGTGGTGATACTAAGATTGTTGGCTGAATGAAATTTTCTATTATACTATTTATAAAGAAAGTAAATGAAGAATAATGTTAACAAGATAAAATGTCATGCACTTTAGAAATACTCATCATAATAAATATTACATACCACTTGGAAATCTCTACTTCATAAGGCAGGATGTTAAAGCAAGTAGTCTAGGAATAACCATTCGAAGTTGTCTCCTAAGTAACTCTGCTTAGAAGTAATTGAAAAGGTTATCAGTAACATATCTAACATATATGAATCATTTAGAACATACTGGGATTATGCTATATACTTTTATCTGTGATCTTTTAAAAACTTTACCAAAAAATCTATTAAGTAGGCACTGGTATATTTTCACTTTACATTTGAAAGAGACTAAGAAACTTGCCAGAGATCCCACAGCTAATAAATACATAGAGCGGGGATTAAAACTGACTCTTTCTGACAGGTGTGAGGTGGTATCTTATTGTGATTTTAATTTGCATTTCTCTGATGGCTAGTGATGCTGAGCATCTTTTCATATGTCTATGGGCCACCTGTATGTCCTCTTTGGAGAAGTGTCTGCTCAGGTCCTTTGCTCATTTTTTAATTACATTGTTTATTTCTTTTGGTGTTGAGTTTTATAAGTTCTTTATAAATTTTGGATATTAATCCTTTATCATATGTATTGGTGAATATGTTCTCCCATTCAGTGGGCTGTCTTCTCATTTTGTTTATGGTTTATGTTTTCTTTGCTATGCAAAATCTTTTTAGTTTGATAAAGTCCCATTTGTTTATTTTTTATTTTGTTTCCCTTGCCCAAAGATATATATCAGAAAAAATATTTCTACAAGAAACATTCGAGATTTTACTGCCTATCTTGTCTTCTAGGATTTTTATGGTTTTGAGTCTGACACTTAAGTCTTTATTCCATTTTGAGTTTATTCTTGTGTGTGGTGTAAGAAGGTGGTCTAGTTTCATATTCCTGCATGTATCTGTCCAAATTTCCCAAGACCACTTATTGAAAAATCTATCATTAGTCCATTGCATATTTTTGCCTCCTCTGTCAAATATTAATTGGCTATAAAAGAATGGGTTTATTTCTGGACTCTCTATTCTGTTCCATTGATCTGTATGTCTGTTTTCATCAATAAATCAACAAACAATAAGTGCTGGTGAGGACGTGGAGAAAGTGGAACCCTTCTGCATTGTTGGTGGGAATGCAGATTGGTGCAGCCACTGTGGAAAGAAGTATGGAATTACCTCAAAAACTGAAAAAGGGATCTGTGCTATGATCCAGTGATTATACTGCTGGAAATTTATCCAAAAAAATCTGAAACACTAATTCAAAAGAATATATACACCCCCATGTTCATTACAGTGTTATTTACAATGGCCAAGATTTGGAAGCAGGGAGCTTCTGGCTAAGATAGAGACATAGGTAGATAAACTTTTGTCTCCATGCACTGCCAAAGAAGGACAACAACAAATTTAAAAATAAAAAATAACCAGAACTGCCAGAAAATCAAACTGTATGGAAGTCCAACAACCAAACAGTTAAAGAAGTAACATTCATTCAGACTGGTAAGAGGGGCAGAGACAGGCAGCCAGGGTAGAGAAGAAACACAGCAAGAATGAGGCCGTGGACCGAGCCAGGCAAGTCACTGGTTGGCAGGCCAGGCAGTCCCACATTTACGTGCAGATAAACCAGGAGGAACGACTGGGGAGTGAGACAGACCGTGCAACCCAGGGTTCCAGTGTGGGAAAAGAAAACCTCAAGATCTCTACTGAAAAAAAGCCTGTGGGGTTTGCAGCAGCAGGAGAAACTGTCAGTCTCATAGGAGAGTTCGTCTGAGAGACCCACAGGTTCCTAGAATGTACAAAACCCATCCACCCAGGAATCAGCAGCAGAAGGGCCCAATTTGCTTGTGGGTAGCGGGGTGAGTGACTGAGAGCCGGCCAAGAGCCAAGCAAGTGGCATTGTTCCCTCTTGGACCCCTCTCCCACATACAGCGCCACTAGGCAGTGACATGGATTGCCATGCCCTGGTGAACACCTAAGGCTCTGCCCATCACAGTGTAATAGGTGGCTGAGACAAAACAATATGGCCCAAAGGAAAGAACAGATCAAAGCTCCAAAAATAGAACTAAGCGATGAAGAGATAGCCAACCTAACAGATGCAGAATTCAAAACACTGGTAATCTGGATGCTCACAGAAATGGTTGAGTATGGTCGCAAAATGGAGGAAAAAGTGAAGGTTATGCAAAGTGAAATAAAGCAAAATATACAGGGAATCAACAGTGAAGGGAAGGAAACTGGGCGGTAGATCAACAATTTGGAACAGAAAGAAGAAATAAACATTCAACCAGAATAGAACGAAGAAATAAGAATTCAAAAAAATGAGGAGAGGCTTAGGAACTTCTGGGACAACTTTAAATGCTTCAACATCCAAATCATAGGGGTGCCAGAAGGAGAAGAGGAAGAGCAAGACATTGAAAATTTGAGAAAATAGTGAAGGAAAACATCCCCAATCTGGCAAGGAAAACAGACTTGTGGGAAGTCCAGGAAGCTCACAGAGTCTTAAAGAAGTTGGACACAAGGAAACACTCACCAAGACACATCATCATTACATAACCCATGATTAAAGATAAGGATAGAATCTTAAAAGCAGCAAGAGAAAAGGAGACATTTATCTATGAATGAGTTCCCATAAGACTATCAGCTGATATCTCAAAATAAACCTTACAGGCAAGAAGGGGCTGGCAAGAAGTATTCAAAGTCATGAAAGGCAAGGGCCATCATCCAATACCCAGCAAAGCTATCATTTAGGATGGAAGGGCAGATAAAGTGCTTCCCAGATAAAGTAAAGTTAAAGGAGTTCATCATCACCAAGCCCTTATTACATGAAATGTAAAAGGGGCTTATGTAAGAAAAAGAAGATGCTCAAAACTATGAACAGTAAAATCACAACAAACACACAACTATCAACAACTGAACCTAAAAAAGTAAAAAAATAAAAAGCTAAGCAAACAAGTGGAACAGGAACAGAATCACAGAAATGGAGAGCACATGGAGGGTTATCAGTGGGCAGGGAGTGGGGGGAGAACAGGGAAAAAAGTACAGAGAATAAGAAGCATAATTGGTAAGTACAAAATAGTCAGGTGGAGGTTAAGAATAGTATAGGAAGGGAGAAGCCAAAGTACTTATATGTATGACCCACGGACATGAACTAAGTGGTGTAATGCTGGTGGGAGGTGGGGTGCCAAGTGGTGGGAAATAAAGGGGAGAAAAAATAAAATTAAAAAATAGATTTCTGAAAGACCTCAGCTTGTCATTCCTTCTTTGTGCTGTCAACAAATATAATCATCCCTCTTCACTTCCTTCTAGACTGTTTAGGTTTAGTCATGGCTCCTGATGCCCTCTACTAGAGGCCGTGGTATATTGTGGAGATGAATTCTTGCCATCACCCCACACCACCACCACAGAGGTATGTGTGACCAGGATGTGGGACTATTTCATGCTTACTCAACTCTAAAGTGGTTGTTATTGATCCTGAATTAAGTGTTTATTCAGTTGTGAACAGGTGCATTTTTAACTGTTTATCAAGACTTCTAGCTCAGGGGTTCTTATACTGGGGTCCATAGATAGAATTCAGGTCTATGAATTTGGATTGGAGAAAACAGATATTTATTTTCACTAACCTCTAACTATAATTTAGCATTTCCTTCAACTACTAATGTATAAGCAAAGTTAGTATTAGCAGTAACTCTGAGTTTGTCATTAATAAAAATATCACAGATATTTTCATATCACATTACAAGTTTTATAGATATCTCAAAATATCATTTATTGTCACTGCTACTTCAAAATTATAATAGTTATTAGACCCACCAGCAGATGTTATTTGGCAAACTCTGCCTGTTGCCTGCTTTTATAAATAAAAATTTTATTGGAAGACAGTCATGCTAATTCATTTGTGTATTGTCTGTGATTGTTCTTCTGCTACAAATGGCAGAATTGAGTAGTTACGAAAGACTATATATGGCCCATAAAGCCTAAAATCTTTATTATATAGCCTTTCGTAGACAAAGTTTACCAACCCCTGATTTAATATGTTAATATGGAGGCACATATACTATTACTATATTACAACTTTAAAATAATTATTCTAACTGTATTTCAAAGTAATAGTTATCATTTTTAGTTTTATGGATTTCATTTTATTCATTTAAAAACATTATTCTGAGAAAAGTTCTACAAGCTTTATCAAGCTGACAAAGAGGTTCATAGACAAAATAAGCTTCTAGGAACCCCTGGCTAGCTTCAGAATGGATCTCAAGTTGTTAGTATGTATGTAGGTTTAATTTGTTAGTACCATTTTACCCTTAATAAATAGATTTAACTATTTAACTGTGGACTTTCTTCTTCTCTTCATTTTACTTTACTGCTTCATTATTCTAAACTTGTTTTATTGTCTGTTATTTTATGAACTAAATTATTCATTCAACAATTTATTTATTGAATACCTACTATGCACCAGGCACTAAGAATACAGTAGTAAGTAAAACAGATCAGAATCCCTGCCCTCATATAGCTTACTTTATAGCTGAGGTAGGTATGCAATAAAATAAGTAAAACAATAGTATGTAAGAGGGTGACAAGTGCTATAGATAAAAATAAAGCAGAAAAGGCAGATGCACTTTTAAGTGGAAGACCAGGGAAGGCCTCACTGAGAAGGCAGAACTTGAGCAAAGACCTGGACAAGGTAAGGAAGTATGTTATGCTGGGAACTGGTAACAGGCATACTAGGCAAAGAAAACAGTGCAACTACCCCCAAGAGAAGACTGTACCTGACCTCTTACAATAAGGAGACCAATATGACTGCAATAGAATTAGTCAGATAGTGAGTATTAAGATAAGATCAAGAGATAAGGAAGCCAGGGATTCCCAACCCTCCCTGGGCCTCAGAGTCACCTGGAGAACTTTTAAAAACCGCAGATATCTGGGCCATACCACATATTATTCATCCTGGAGATATTGAAGCCAGAGCTCAGGAATTGTTTGTTTGTTTAAAGTTTTCCAAGGGATTCTAATGTGTAATAATCATTTAAAACCCCACTGGGTCAGGGCCATAGGCCATTGTGCAGACATTAGTTTTTGCTTCAAGTGAAATGAAGAGCCATGGGAGGGATTCGATAATAAAGAAGCATGATTTGATTTAGGCTTTAACAGTATTACTCAGGTTTCTTTGGGTTAGAAGGCTAAGGGTGGGATCGGGGAGCCTAGTGAATACATTATTACAATAATCCAAGTATGCCATAATGATTGCAGTAAAAATGGTAAAAGGGGTTAGATTCTAATTATATTTTGAAGGATAAACTATTAAGATGGCCTATAGACTGAGGGGGAAGAGAATGAGAAAAAGGAAAGAGTCAAAGATCATACCAAGGATTTTGGCCTGAGCAACTGGAAGAATAAATGACCATTAATTGAAATGGCCCAGACGATAGGAGGGTCAGATTATGAGGAAAATATTAGAAGTTCTGTTTTGGACATGTTAAGTTTCAGATTCCTACTAGATATATACAAGAATAGATACAACAAGGCAGTTGGTCCACAAGATAGTTTGGCACCACTGAGGTAGTGACTCTGGATTGAAGTCAGAAGCAGTCTAGAACTCTGACATTAAGAAGTTAGGGAGATAAGTAAGGAAGAATTAGCAGGAGGAAACTGGAACAGCCAGAGAAGAAGAAACCAGATGCGATGTCCTGTAAGACAAGGAAATTGTCTGCTTTACCAAATAGTGCTAAAGGTCAAACAAGATGAGAACTGAGAACTGACCTTTGAATTAGTATGAGGTCATTGGTGACCTTGACAAGAGCAGTTTCTGTGAAGTGGTAAGGACAAGAGTCTAACTAGAGGGGTATCAAGAAAGAATGGAAGGAAAGCAAGTACAAACAGTAAGTAGAGACAACTTTTGAGGAATATTTGCTGTAGAGGGACAAAGAAATTGAGTTTTTAAATAGTACAATTGTCCCTGGCTGGTGTGGCTCAGTGGATTGAGTGCCAGGCTGCGAACCAAAGGGTCACCAGTTTGATTCCCAGTCAGGGCACATGCCTGGGTTGCAGGCCAGGTCCCTAGTAGGGGGCATGCAAGAGGCAACCACTCAGTGATGATTCTCTCCCTTTTTTTCTCCCTTCCTTACCCTATGTATAAAAAAACAAATAAATAAAATATTTAAAATAAATAATACAAATGAGTACAGTATGTTTGAAGGCTGATGAGAATAATTTAGTAGAGGGAAAATTATTTGGGCAAGAGAGAAGCGAAAAAACTACTGAAGCAAATGAATATATTTAAGGAAGAACAAAGTGCCTTGGTTTAAATTCTGGTTCTCCCCTTCTGAGTTCTGAGACTTTGGGCAAATTATCTTCTCTGTGTCTCAATTTCTGCATAGAAAAGAGTAAATATAACAGTGCCTATTTTGGAGGTTGTTCTGAGTTGTATTAGATATTATGTAAAGCACTTATTGGTACATAGTAGGGACTCAAAATTGTTAGCTAGTGGTAGTTGTTGTAACCATATTCCTCTCACTCCTCTCTTAACAAAACACTGCTTAAGATTTATTTTTCTGTAAACCTTCTTGACTAACCAACCCCCAACATGTCCTTATCCTGTGTTTAGAAACTCTACTTATTCAACCAATCTCTTGGCACTTAATGGATATATGGTCAGATGGTCAGGTTGACATTTGCTTTCTGTTTTTCCTCTTATATGTCATTTCTGTGTGTACATTCTCACAAGATCCTTCTTTCCCCAAAGGGGCAATACTTACTATAGGGGTTAAGAGCATAGGCTTTTAAGTTTAATGATATTAACTTGGATCCCTGCTCTGTCACCTTACATCTAACTTTAGACAATGATATTTAACCTCTGTGTTTACTTTTCCTATCTGTAAGATAAAGATAATAGTATTGTTTGCCTCCTTGAAAGTGTTTAATGTGTTAACATGCAAAAAGTGCTTAGAAGAGTGCCTGACACAGAATAAACTTAAAACATATTTTTGCTTCTATTAATATTCCTAGAAACCATAAACTACGCCTTTCAAACATTTGGCACAACCTCCTACCTATCATTGTACCACGACCAAAACACCACAATACATCCATACTTTTCCCTAAATCATACCTTTATATATCAGTGGCATTTTCAGTATAGTATTTATATAGTACTAACCACCAGCCTGCCCACTTGGATCATATGTGCAAATGTAATAAAAGCCCTCTTTTTCTCCAAGTGAACTGAAAGAAGTCTACCAATGAATCATTTATTCCCATAATAGTAGTACAACTATATCTAATTTTTTTAAAATAAGCAAGGATGGCTACATTTATTACTAATATTAATGTTTAAGTCAATTGAATTTATTAAAACAAGATATTTTTATTTTTCTCTTTTTCCTTTTTGTGGAGGCCAAGAGAGACTCTACATAAGTAACTTCTGATCACTCTTCAGATCCTAAATTAGATGTCACTTATTCCAGGGAGCCTTTATTCCCTGCTATGTGATCCCTAACTCCCCCTATATTTGTGTTCAACATGACCTCAATCAAATTACATTATAATCACTTCGTTACTTGTCAGTCTTCCCTATTCCATGAGCAAAAGTATTGTGCCAGTGTCATTCCCCAGTGACTACAACACTTAACACATACTAGTTATGTTCTGGGGGAAAATCCCGGAAA
The DNA here is from genome assembly GCA_004026545.1 of Mormoops blainvillei. Classification (NCBI taxonomy): domain Eukaryota; kingdom Metazoa; phylum Chordata; class Mammalia; order Chiroptera; family Mormoopidae; genus Mormoops; species Mormoops blainvillei. The sequence goes on along the minus strand of PVJD01011177.1, from coordinate 38,326 downwards.
CTCAGTTCTTCTTGTTGATATAGTAAAGAATTATAGATCAGTAAGTCTATTAACTTGTAAGCAGGGTTTATTGATGATATGCTCTCCTGGAAGGGAACAGGCCTTGCCAAGGTGGGGGAGAAAGGAAGGGCAGGAGTGGCAAGAGCTGGGGTGGCAAGAGCAAGGGTGGCCAGAGGCCAGGTTCCAGGCAGCCAGAGAGAGCCAAGAGAGAGAGTCCTTTGTTCTGAGGACTTACATATTTGGTGGGATGGGGGTGAAGAAGTTACATATTGACTGACAGGTACAGGTAGTGCCAGCTTTGGGGGGGGTGTGAATACCCAAAGGTGTTAATGGGCTTCTTCCTTTGGGCACTGTGGGCCCTTTCTGGTCTTTTAGGTCTTAGGATGAGAACAGTTTCATAGGCTTTCCCAAATAGTGGGGATGATGCATAAAATTTCAAGGACTACCCTCTTCCCATGTTAGTATGGTGTTTCCTGTGGTGTTGGAACACCTGGCAAGGTTATTGGACCAGGTTCAGGACTGCTGAGTCAGTGGGTAAGATATGTCTCCCTCCTCCTCCCTGCCTTGGTTTGCTATCTATCCTACCTAACAGTTACATGATAAATATTTGTTGATTTGTTATTATAGCTGTGTTATTCCCAGTAGCCAATTTGGTAGGATTTTTCCCTTTTGAACCAGGAACTTTAGTGTTGTGTAGGTATAATCACAGTATAAAATAAAATGCAGTGATATCGGGGGGAACCTTATGTATAATCAGATTAGAAAGCTATCTCTACAGTGGGATTCGAAAAAAGGTTAGAACGTCCCTATACAAAAATATCTCCTCTTCTAGACTACCTACATCAAGCCTATAGATTACCACAAGACTACAGATTACAGGATGATAGCAAAAAAAAGCAATATTCACTAATTACCTATTATGTGCCAAGCTTATTATATATGTCACCCACTTTAAGCCTCACAATGGCTCTTTGGTGTGTATATGACTACTCACATTTTATACATGAAGAAACAAGCCCATAGAGAATAAATAAGCTCTCGCAGAGTAAATAAAGGGCTAGGGTTTAAACACAGGTCTGCCTGATTCCACATTTATGTACTTCGTATTATTCTACATTGACATCCAGGAGAAAGATCCTAGACATTAAATAAGAATCGAAGCAAAATATTAAAAAATAGCCTGGGAGGTGGCTATACTCATGGAAGGCATAGGCAAAAATGGTTTTAGGGATGAACAATCTATTTATGTACTGTGGTAGGCATAATAATGGTCTCCAAAAGGTGCCCATGCCCTAATTCCTGAAACCTGCCAATATATTACCTTACATGAAAAAAAGGGAGATTTCGAGGATGTGATTAAGGTTAAGGAATTTGAGATGGGGAGATTATCCTGGATTATCTTATCTAGGAGGAATCTGTGTAATCACATGAGCCTGTATTAGTTTCCTGTACCTGCTATAACAAATTACCACAAATTGCGTGGCTTAAAACAATAAGAATTTATTCTCCCAAAGTATTAGTACAGTTGATGTTGTCCCAGAGGTCCCTTATGCTATCCTCATTCTTGATAATTCTTTTCTTTTCTTTTTGATCTTCCATTTGGGTGATTTCCGCTATCCCGTCTTCTTGATTGCTGAACCATTCTTCTCTGTCATCTGATCTGTTATTGATTCCCACCAGTGTATTTTTTTTTTCATTTCAGTTGTTATATTCTTCAGTTCTGATCCTTTTTTATAATTTTTATCTCTTTGTTGAAGTTCTGACTGAGTTTATGCATTTTTCCAGAGAGCTGCACGAGCACCTTTATGATTGTTATTTTGAATTCTTAATCTAGTAGACAGCTTACCTCAGTTTCATTTCATTCGTTTTCTGGGTTTTGTCCTGTTTTTCTATATGGAACATTTTTTTTTTCCCTCCTCATTTTGCCTGTTTTTTTGCTATATGTTAGGAAAGTAAGTTAAATTTCCTAGTCTTAAAAAGAGTGGCCTTATTTAGAACGTGTCCCCTTTGTCACCAGAGCCAGGTGCTGCACAGTGTGGATTAGTGTGGCCTCCTCTTGTGGCTGGGTCACAACTACTATGGACACACTCTCAGACAAGTCTGGTCCCTGGCCCACTGACTGTGAGGCCTGGTCACAACTGTTGTGGGTTCTCTGGTGTACGGGGCAAGCCTTCAATGTGGTTGGCTGCAAGCCCAGCCCTGCTGTTGTAGACACACTGCTACATGCTGATGCAAAGTGAGGCCTCCCACTGGGTGTGGCAGGGCAGAAGTCATTTTAGAGGGGTGCTAACCTGGGTGGGTCCTTAGGGAAAGGCCAGGGTGGAGCTAACAGTGTTAGCAAGGTTAATGGCGAGTGCCATAAATGGTGCCTGCCAGTGTCAGACCAGCTAGATTAAAGAAACGGGTGGGGAAATGGTACCCACTGGCACCTCTGACTCAAGAGAAAGCTCCAACAGATCCCTGCCTCTCCAGCATGCACCCTAAAATTAGTTAATGTATCACCTTCACATATGACTTAGGTGCTTTTCAAACTGCTGCCTCTGTGCCAGGACTCAGAAAGAACACAATCTGGGTTTCCTTCAGCTCTTTAAGTCTCCCAGACTTAAGCCCCACGTTTTTCAAAGCCACATGTTATGGGGGCTCCTCTTTCTGGTTCAGGTCCCCCAGACTAGGGTTCAGACCCTTCACTCTTCAGGGACAACCTCTGCAGTTGTGATATCCCTCCCACTTGTGAGTCACTGCATGAGGAATGGGGAGTAGCACAGGTCCTGAGTGGACTTAGTCTCTACCCCTCCTAGAATTGAAATTGAAATTCGAAAAAAGCCATTTCAATGTGGCTTTTACTTTATATCTCTAAATGTAGAAAATCTGTTCTGCTAGTCTTCAAGTGGTTCCCAGAGATAGTTGTTCTATATGTAGTTGCAGTTTTGGTGTCAATTAGAAGAGGTGAGCTCAGGATCTTTTTATTCTGCCATCTTGAACTCAAAACCAGAAGCCTTGCTCATGACAATTTAGGTTGTCTAAGAAAAGTTGTTCCTTGTGGTTAGTGCACTGCTCTTGCAACAAATGCGTCTTAGGATGGGATCACTTAGTTACTGCCCCCCCCATATCTCTGTCAATAACTCTATGTCTGTGCCGCTCTCTCCCCCATTTCTATATATGTGTGTACATTTGTGTGTGTGTAGTATTAAATATGGTCTTTTATTTTTTTTTCAAAGATTTTATTTATTTATTTTTAGACAGAGGGTAAGAGAGGGAGAGAAGCATTAATGTGTGGTTGCCTCTCACGTGCCTCCTACTGGGGACCTGGCCCACAACCCAGGCATGTGCCCTGACTGGGAATCAAACCAATTACCCTTTGGTTTCCAGGCCAGCACTCAACCCACTGAGCCACGCCAGCCAGGGCAGTATTTTATTTTTTTTAACACAGCACATACTGTGTTTGCTCCTCTAGGTCAGTAAATATTCTCTTATAATATGGTTTTATATGACTATATAATATCTCAACCTATGAATATATATAATTTATTTAAACAATCCCCTACTGTCTTTTTCTTATAATTTTCCACCATTAAAGGCAATATTGGAGTGAACGTTTTTATAATCAATGCTTTCTACATCTCTCTAATTATTTTCTTAAGGTAACTTCCTACAAGTGGACTTGCATATTTTGTGGATTTATATACATATTATCGTATTATCCCATAAGTAGATTTAGCACCTATTTACATTTGACTTCAATATATGAAAATTCATTTATACATATTAGCAAGTATATTGTCAGTTAATTTTAATTTGCCAATGTGATGGATGGATTTAGTTTGTATCTGTTTATTCATTTATTCACTGTCCATTTTTGTTTCTTCCTTTGTGAGTTACATTTTGTGTACTTTGTCCATTTTCTATTTATGTTTTCATCCTTATAAAATTAACTTCTAAGAAGTAAGTAGATCAATTATACTTAATATCTGCTGCAAATATTTTCCCATTTGTTGTTTCTCTTTAATTTTTTATTATGGATTTTTAACCTACAAAAGGGGCTCAATATGTTTGTTTGCTTTTGTAGCATTAACTTAACCTTTTCTTTCCCAAATTTGTGACTTTGCTCATAAACTGAGACAGATTTTGCTATTACAAGAATATATAAATACACTAAACACCCTTATTTCCTTTTTGTTATTTTATAGTTTTATTTTCAAATTTTACCTTTTAAATTATCTAGCAAATTTTTATTGAACGGTATGAGGTAAGGGCCTGATTTTAGTTCATTTTTAGTAGAGTGCCATTTACAAAATGATGAATATTCACTGGAAATTCACCAAAACAAATCCAGAAAAGAGTGTAGTGATTCTCAAACAAATGAAATATTTTTTTAACCTACATTTTCCATACTGTACCTTAGGTCTCAGCAAGTGATGAATTCTGATCTGCAAACACAACCCAGCATGCTAGCATTTGCAGATGTACCCATGAGCCAACCAAATAGGAAAGCTCCTTTGCAAGCAAAAGGTCAACTTCCCAGTGTGAAGCCTCCAGCTAGAGACTCATATTCATTCTCAAATCACCTTAACACACAGAATACAGACATATTTATTTCTCACCCAATTTGTGGGTGAATTTTGTTCTGAAACAAAGTCAACAACCAAATATCTCCTCAACAAGCTGAAGCCCATTCCACATTGGCCTCTGGATAAAAGGCTCTCTGGTAAACTTTGTGAGAACAACAAGAAAATAGGAATTTAAATTTTTTTTTTAAATCTCCTATCTCACTACAGACAGTGTCCTTTGGACCCAAATACTCTTCATCCTAAGTTAATTTCCTATAAGATTTACCAAGGCAAATGCTCAGGGAAATAGCATCTGGAGCCCTTTGAGGGTTACTAATTACAGGGCATCACAGGTACAATTTATAATCCTCCTTGACAGATGTGACCCATTACATTAAACACCGTTGGCATGCTTTACAAGCCAGATGCAGGCAGGAAAGAAGTTGGTCTTTGAGTAACACAGCTTTCACCATTACAAGTAGCTCTCACATATGTAGGAGAAACAACTGCTGACATGATATGATAGGAAGATGTTTTTAAAGACCAATTGGTTTTAAAATATCTAACTGCATTTCATGAGGTATCAATATGCAAATAAATGCCCAGTTTTGTTAGATTGTTAACTCTGCCTATATATTATATAATACCAATGATTTTAACATTTGGGTTGGAAAGATTTTTCTGGATCTGAGCCACAAAGTTCCAATTAAATATTTTAAAAATTTAAAAATATATATTTCTGATTTTCTTCCATGCTGCAGCTAAGTAAAAGTTATATCATATACAAATGAATGCTTAGTTCAAAGCATTTCAGGAAGAAAAAAATGTCAAAATAATCATAATCTCTGGACGCACAACAGATAACTGACTGAATGGCTTTTAGATTTCTCAGTTATTCATGAGATGGCCCATAGTTATTGCCAGAGGGCTCCTCAGCCAGAAATACAGAGAACTATTGTCCCCTCCACACAAGTATTGAAGCGACTCAAGAAAGAATCACATACACCTTTAATCATTATTGTTTTTCAAAGTTCTTCTTTAAAGATAAAGAAAACAAAAAGATAATTTGTGTTTACAGTCCTGTGACACATAAAAATATAATTAAAGTACTAAATCTCTCCAAAGAACTGTAATGTGCAGAATTAAATTCAGCATTTAGCTGGAAAGGAGTCCCCTCGGAGAGATCATGTTAATATGTGAGTGATCAGGTTTGAAGTCCCGTTGTTGGTTTTTTCAAGGGATAGTGTTTTGGTCACCCCTATTCTAATTTCTCCTCACAAATGTCAAAATGAATTATAGGACATATTATTTGAATCCCCAAATCTAGCAACATTAATAGGCCCTGATTTTTGTTCTTTTGGATGCCATTTAGATATATGGGAGTTGCTCTTCCTATCATTTCCAGCACTATCTGACAAAGCAGCATTTAACATTTCCCACACAAGGCTTTTTTTTTGGGGGGGGTGATGTATTTCAGAATACAGAAAGTTACAGAATTTGCTTATTGTTTTAATCTTCTTTATTGGTTGCATAAAACTGTCAACAGCTTATGCTTATCTTGAAAATATCAAGCTGATGTAATGGAAGTTTTCCCGAACAGGGTGGAGATTAGGAAGATGGGTAAGAAAATGGAAGAATACAGAGAAGAGGACAATAGTTTTACCCTAAAGGATTTTGATGTATTTTTTTTTTTTTTGGTAAAAGCACAGTTCATCTCTCTAGCACATTATTGGCTCTAATAAGGACAAAGCAAACTCAAAAGGGTCAGAGTGTAAGCTTGAAAGACTCTGTATTTTATTTACAGACTAGGGTACTAACCACACTTGCTTACATGAATCTTGAAGAAGCATTTTGGCTTATCTCATGAAAAAAATCTATTGAGATTTTATATATTTAAAAGTACTATCTTTCCACATTGTAAGATGGAAGCTCCGATCAATCTTTTGTGTTATGACCAATTCTAAGTCATAAAACATCAGTTATTGCAGGTTTTATGGAGCTGAGAGCTGAAATACCCATGAGGACAAGTTCATAATAGCCTTAAAGAGCAAACTATCCTTCAAGGTCCTAAGTTTCCATAGAGAAGCTTCTCCAGTGATTGGCTGTCTTACTTTTTTACCAGTGTCTTAGCATTATAAAACACCTCTGCATTTGCCGACTCAGCTAGATTGCCAGTATTTACTGTATTCAGAGCCTTGTGCACTGAGAGATGTAGACTAGAGGGACCTGGTTGTTTCTTCAGCCTGTAACCTGTCAACCTCCCAGGTAGAGAGGTGCGAGGCTCTTCAAGCATTTAAATGGCCCTCATTAACTCAGTGTGGGTTTTTATCCATGGCTTTGAGCCTTCCTAAAAACTATACACTCAATGAATACAACACAACTTTTGAGGTAGTCTTTTCTTTTTACCTCAAAAAAGAAGTCTAAATTGGCCTCTTGCAAACATCAAAAATGGATCATTAGCTATAATATTGAAGTGTGTGTCTTTAATGTTCTCTAATCCCGTGGAGAACGCCACAACCCTATGGAGCCCAATTCCTCCCTTGACCTGCTGTGTCTACCCCAATAGCTTAATGCCATACCACTCTAAGCCACTGAATGAAAATGTGTAAGTCCAGAACTGTTTTCATTTCCTATAGCTCCTACTGTTTTATCTATCTCCCTATAACAGCTAACTAAATTTTAATGCTAACCCATACTCATATAATAGTGGAAGGGGACTAAAGGAGTCTATAGGAAACTAGCATAGATGCACTTTTTCTTGAACCTTCTGGAAAAAGTGGTTCCCAACCTTTGTTGTTTAATCTAATTTTACTAATGGTAGGACCGAGGCAGGTTAGAGGGTTAAGCAACAGGATAGCACCTTAAGAACTACATCAACTAGACCATGTCAGTGGTCATCTACCCAGATGTCTTTTCTGTAAGCTGTTAGAAAGCAGAGACCATCCTCTGAACTAATTAATTAATGCATTAATTAATTTAACAATCTTAACTAGGCTCCTGCCCCTGTGGGCCAAGCTCAGTGCTTGGTGCTGGGGATATAGTAATAAATCAGACAGAGGACCAGCCCTCAGGTAGGCCTTCTGGTCAAAAAGACAATCAATGAAACAGAAAGTCACAAGATCTCGAGGGCACCATATCCCTGCTGAGAAGCATCAGAATGAAAGGTTTGTAGAGGGAATGAATTTCACATGGGGTGACATTTAAAACTCTAATTTTGGAAAATATGTAGCTTAAAAATAAAATTACACTAAAAATATGAAAGAAAGTGCCCTTTTGTTTGGTTTAACCTAAAGTAAATTTTATATATCAAAGAAGTTTTCCATGGAATCCCTGACAAACCCATGACAAATAGCCCCAAACCAAAGTAGCTGAACTTTGTATTATCCAGAACACTGCCTCTCAGTGTTATTATGACTTGGAAATACTTCTTTTTCTGCATGTTTCCATTTTTATTGAGGGAAAATTAGCATACAATAAATGCACAGATTTTAAATTTTCAGTTTGATAAGTTTTAACAAATGTATATACCCCTGTAATACCACTCAAAGTAAGATATAGAATATTCCTATCAGTCAAAAACAGTTCCCTTTGCCTCTTTCCAGTAATTTCCATGTACACACACACTTAAAGACAATCACTATTGTAAATTCTTCCATCACTATGAATTAGTTTTGCCAGTTCTTGAAATTTACATGTAAGGAATCATACAGCATTTACTCTTTTGTATCTAGACAGACACACTAATATTTGGGGCAGCATACCTGAAGGGATTAAAAGACTCCAAACAACATTAGACAGGTGAGCAATAAATATATAACATTCCTAACTTCAGTATTTCAGTATCTCACTCTGTTTATAAAAATATCCAGTTATGTATTCATTCCACTGCCCTTCAGACCTAAATCATTTCAGTATGTTTTCTCCACAAGAAAAAAAAAAACAAACTCATGTATTCCAAGACACACGCGATCTTTCCTTGATGTAGCCTGACATGCTATGCCTATTATGTCTTCCTCAAGCAGGTTGTACTTGGCTCTACTTTCATCCCTCAATTGTGACATACTTACAATTTACATGATGATCAAAGTTTCACTGTGCTGCTAACTGGGAAGACTTCGAGGATATGGCTGTAATATATTACACTGGGTGACAACCACTGGGGATAGACAATCATGCCAAATAAAACACGTGCATTTGCCTCCCTATGCCAGGTTTTGTTCTACCTTCATTTTCTCACTAGGTCACTTAATAACACTATCCATCATAAGTGGTTGCACCAATTGAATTTTCCCTGCCCCATTCAGCCCAGATGCTGCTGTTTTCTACTCTTTAATCAGAATACAGAATGACACATGCTGTGTTGCATGAGAGAGAAAACAGAGCAGAGAAGACAGTTCAATACTGGAGTTAGCTGGGTGGAGAGGGGAAGGTTGTCTTATATCCATGACTCAACGCATATATTTCCTTCTTCCAACACTGGAAAATCTTTATGATTAATGAGATTCTATGTATATATAAAACTGTATAACTATCATGTTTATGTGCTTAAAAAGGTACACAATAGCTAGAGACCAAAAACTGGTTCAAGATCACAAGAAAGGAGAATAATCCTCAGATATGTAACTTCTGTTTTTATTTATATTTTTATCCTCATGGAATATGTTTTAACAAGAGCCTTCTGCCTCAATTTCTATGATCCCATTAATGGATTACTGATTAACTTGCCTATCTGTGGGGAAATGAGATTTTCATTCTTTAGAAACTCAAACACTCTTCCATTTATTCAGTGGTTACAATACTCTGGGGAAAAACTTTTCAATTTAACCCCAGTTTAGAAATTTGCTTTTTGCTCCTCTGTGCTAAATATCTGTTAAATAGTGGGGATTGTTAGGTCTTTAATCTCTATGTATAAACAGGAAAGATGAGGATGTCCAAAGCTAGCCAGGTTAAGAAACATATTTCACCGAGTCTGGAAAGATAAAGTAAAGAGTTCTCTGTGCCTTCAAAATTACAAAAGACTGCTCTTTAAGGCAGAGTTGTGCTGGATCTTGAATTCTGAGGTGAGATCTCAAGAGTTAATATGTTTTTTAATATACAATTTCCTACAGATATGAGTTGCTGGATTCAGTTGTAGAAGAAAAAAACCTTGTGATAATTTCAATACCTCCTCAGTCCCACCCTGGGTCTATGGGAACAATGTCACAAACCCCTAACATATTCTGTTTGTATACTGGAGGTCATTTAGTCCATTTTGCTAGGGCTAGAAGCTAAGGGCAAGCTGGTTCAGAGGGTGTCCCTCCCTCTCCCACCACCAATATGCAAAGGGAACTTCAAGCCAGGAGATTAAAGCTTCTTAGGGTTTCAGCCTTGGTACAGGGAGTCTTAGTGATGTTACCCTACTGACTACCCCTGAATTGAGTCCCTAGGAACAGTGAAGAGTGGCAGGTGTCTTGTGGCTGATTCCAGAGCTATGAAAAGGCAAGCCAATCTCCCCCTGCTCTAGGCCCGGTCAGCCTAGCTGGCATATTTCTGATTTTGTTCCCAAAGGGAAATGTAGGTATATGTACAAACTGAAAGAAATCTGAGGGAAGACAGAAGAGGAGAAACCTGGGTGCCATTTACCATTATCTAGATAAAATGGCAAAGACACACACTCCGCCTGCCACAGTTAGGGTGATAAATGCTTGTTTCTTTGCGGCTTGCTTGAAAGTCAATTATGTAGATTATTTGGAGAATACTGACAGATGGTTTTCTTCCCCAGATGAGACAATCAAGCTGAACTTTGATATGTGCATTAAAAAACACTGTCATTTCTTAAACAGAGGCCTCTCTCTGAGGCCAACCAGAGGACATGAGGAAATTTTGCCATTGGCCACTTTTGATGAACCTTGCCCTTAGGTCTTTTTTCCCCCAAATCACCCTTCTTCTCCTACTCTTAGTGGAAGCTTTGCTTCCTTTCATCTTGTAGTCAAATATTGATTCTATGACCTGTCCTCAAGGTTTGATTAACACAGAAGATTGCCATGTAAGCAGCTTTTTGTTTATTTTCAGCTAATTCATTTTTTACTTTTCACTTGCTGCAGTAAATCTTACTTTTATTGTCCAACCACTGAACGGAGAAAAATGGATTGATTTGAGTAACTAAATAATTTAAGCTGCAATGCATAGCAGAGGGTGGGATGAAAGAGGAAGGGTTAGAGGGAGTCTGAGAAAGCTTGATATATCATTTATCTCCAGTGTTTTTAGTTCTCCCCTGTTTCCCAACCCACATTACAACAATTTTGATTAGATTTTGAGGGGGTTTATGGAGATGGAATTGTAGTACTGCAGTAGAGATTTAAAGCAATAAAGGTTTAGAAAATGATTGTTTACAAAGACATCCTAAACCAGAAAACAATAGAGATTCACCAAATGAGATCTATTGCTTATTGCTTGTTACTTTTCATTATATGAGGTAATTAATATGGCACACTTATATCAATTCTGAAGTATATTTATTTATTTATTTGTATTCTTAAAGGCACAGACCAATCTTCACTGTGGTTTACTGGTTATACCAAGTATTTGGAAAAGTTTTTGAAGAATGCAGCATAGCAAAACAAAGCCAAATATATATCTAAAGAAAAAATTGAAAAAAAATCACAGGAAAGACAACCTAATTTGTTTCTTAAATGCATGAATTTCACAATGGTGATAAAGGGAAAATGATAGAAGAAGAAGAAAAAAGAAAAACAAGAATGAATGGGGATATTTGTTTCTATCTTCCATTACCTGCACATCTAGTCCTCTTTCCCTCACATATTTACTAAGCTCTCACCTTCTTAATTAGAACACAAACTAGCTATAAATAAAAAGATGGATAGGTTTCACTACATGAAAATGTAAAATTTCTATGACAAAACACACCATAAAAACATTTTAAAAAACAAACCACAGACTGGATTTATAAAGCATAAAGCTGACAAAAGATAGAGATAAAGGATACGTAATGAATTTCTGCAAATCTGTAAGAAGAACAGCACAATATGAAAATAGGCAAAATACTTGAACAGGCATTTCAGAAGAGGAAATTCAAATACCCAGTACACATATAAAAATATGTTCAACCTCAATTGTTATCAAGATAATACAAATTAAATTAGTAAGGTACCATTTCCTCTACTGGAAAAATGCAAAATCTTACAATACCAAACGTTGTCAAGAAAATAGAGAAAAAAGGAATTTAACACACTGATAGAATTTCATATACTGTGAGATATCACATAGGAGAACAATTTAGCCATATTTAATCAATCTGAACATGTACATTCCCTAATGCCCAGTAGTTCCACTTATAGTCATTTATTTTAGAAGAACTTTTGCACACATGAAGAAGTAACATGTTAAAGGATGTTTGCCATAGCATCATAATAGAAAGCAATCTAGGTATCCATCAAAAGAAAAATGAATAAATTATATTATAGTAATACAGTGTGATACAGGCAAGAAATAAAATGAATGATCTATATATGCGTGTATCAACATGGATAAATATAATCATAATGTTAAATGAAAAGTTCAAGTTGCAGAGTACTATGTGCACAAGAAGTCATTTCAGTCTAAAAAACAGCCCTGGCTGGTGTGGCTCAGTGGATTGAGTGCTGGCCTGTGGACCAAGGGGTCACCAGTTCGATTCCCAGTCAGGGTACAGGCCTAGGTTGCAGGCCAGGTCCCCAGTGGGGGGTGCGTGAAAGGCAACCACGCACTGCTGTTTCTCTTGCTCTCTACCTTCCTCCCTTCTCTTTTTCCCCTCTCTAAAAATAAATAAAATCTTTAAAAATATATAAATATAGTCTAAAAAACAACAATACTGTATATTATCTGTTAAAACACACACACACATAAATAATACATTAACATGCATGGAAAACATATACACTAACTACACAATATCTCTAAGGAGAGATGGGAGAGAATGTAATCAGGGAGAGTGGAGTACAAACAGGGATGCAACTCTACTGATAACACTTTATTTCTTACAAAAAGAAAATATATCGGCATTTATTAACTTTGGGTTAGAGTCATGGCTATTCATTATATTGATTTTTATAGTTTTTTGTTTGAAATAGCTCATAATCTAAAAATAAATAAAACAAGATAAAATAATTGTATTATACCCTGATTCCATCAAAATACTCCAGTGCACTTCCCTTATAAGCAAGTTTCTACTTAAGTATTTATCCATTCAGCAAATGTTTCCTGAGTACCCACTCTATACCTAATTGATTTTAAAACAAATGATACATGAATCCAAATAAATGAAACTCCAATATTGGAGCTTTAAGTACCGAGGCAGACCAGCAGTTAAGATTCAGCAACCAGCATGAGGAGCCTTCTTGGCATCTTGGAAATACTAATACTAATACAATAGAAACCAAGGGAAAGGTGGGGAGGGGAGGCAGTGAAAGAAAAAAGGAATACCTGGAAACACCTAGAGCTTACAAAGTTACTATGTTTTAGAAGAGCAATTTCCTTTCTGTGAGTGGTCCCCTTCCTGCACTTTATAGATATATCCCCATGTTTCAATAGTTTAGCAGTTCTAACCTAGGTGTTAAAGCCTTCAGTTAGCCCTGGTACTGCATGTCAACCCCAAAACAGGATTCAGAACTACACTGCATCAAAAGAAAAGAAATCTATAAAGTAGTAGACCAGTGTAGGTTTTACTGGAGATTTTGCAGTGAGGTGGAGGAGAAAGTTTTCATCAAAAAGCAAACAAATGACTTCCAGTCAAGATGGAGGTATAGGTAAACACACCGCCTCCTTGCACAACTACAGCAAAAATTACAACTAGACTATAGAACAAATATCACCCAGATTCATCAGCAAATCAATCTGTATAGAAGTCCAACAACCAAGTACTTAAAGAAGACACATTCATCCAGATGGGTAGGAGGGGCAGGGACACAGCAACTTGCAGACAGGCGTGGAGAGGTGCGAAGATGCGGAGTAGCACAGAGAGGAGCACGTTCACATGTGATGAATAAAAATCAAGAGAGATACCTCAAAAATGAGGGATCCTGGCCACAGACCAGACCACCCATCCCAGGGTTCCACTACCAAGAAGATAAGTCCCCATAATTTCTGGCTGTAATAACCAGTGGGGGCTAGAGCAGTGGAGGAAACTGCAGGATTCTCAGGAGACTCCTTTTCAAGGGCCCACAACACTCTTAGGACTTACACAGACCCACTCTATCTGGGATTAAGCATAAGGATAACAACTGGAAGGGCAGAGGTGGCATACTGGGAGAAAGTGATGTGACTGGCAACAGGGTAAGTTCCAGGAGACAGCTTCCTACCAGGCAAAACTTCAGATGCCAGGTAGTGGCATTGTCCCTTCTCTGAGCCTTCCCCTACACAGCCACAGAGGGGTGGCACAGGTTGCCCCACCCTGGAAGTTACTCCATACAACTTACAGGTGTACTTTTCTACAATAGGCCATGCTACTAAGACAGGGAGTCAAAAAAGCTCTACCTAATACACATAAACAAACACAGGGAGGCTACCAAATTGAAGAGACAAAGAAATATGGTGCAAACAAAAGAACAGAACAAAACTCCAGAAAAATAACTAAATGAAATGGAGAAGAGCAACCTATAAGACACAGAGTTCAAAACACTGGTTATCAGGATGCTCAAATAACTCGTTGGGCCCTGCAACATCATAAAAAAGACCCAGGCATACATGAAAGTTACAGTAAGTGAAATAAAGAAAAATCTACAGGGAATCAACATTGGAGACGATGAAGCCAAGGATCAAATCAACAATTTGGAATATAAGGAAGAAAAAAACATTAAATCTGAACAGCAAGAAGAAAAAAGAATTCAAAAAAAAAAATGAAGATAGACTAAGGAGCCTCTGGGACAACTCCAAGTATACCAACATCTGAATCATAGGGGTAACAGAAGGAGAAGAAGAAGAACAAGAAATCAAAAACTTATTTGAAAAAAATAATGAAAGAAAACTTCCCTAATTTGGTGAAGGAAATAGACATACAAATGTAGGAAACACAGAGAGTTCCAAAAAAAGCTGGACCCAAAGAGGACCATGCCAAGACACATCATAATTAAAATGCCAAAGGTTAAAGATAAGGAGAGAATCTTAAAAGCAGCAAGAGAAAAGTAGATAGTTACCTACAAAGGAGTTCCCATAAGACTGTCAGCTGATTTCTCAAAAGAAACTTTGCAGGCCAGAGGGAACTGACAAGAAGTATTCAAAGTGATGAAAAGCAAGGACCTACAACTTAGATTACTCTGTCCAGGAAACCGATTATTTAGACTGGAAGAGCAGACAAAGTGCTTACCAGACAAGGTAAAACTAAATGTGTTCATCATCACCAAACCATTATTATATGAAATGTTAAAGGACCTCATTTAAGAAAAAGAAGAAAGGCAAAACTATGCACATTAAAATGGCAATAAATTCACAACTGTGAATTGAATCTAAAAAAAAAACTAAGCGAACAAGCAGAACAGAAACAGAATCATAGATATGGATATCATTTGGAGGGTTATCAGCTGGGAGGGGAAGGGGAGAATTTATCTCCACATCAATCATTTCAAGATTATTTATCCTCTTTTCTCATTTTGTGCCATCTGGCCAGAGAAAAATGGTTAACAATTTCTTTAACCCACTTATAATTTACCATGTCAGTGACAGCTTTGTCATTTTGCAGGTTATTTCCCAGGTAATAGGAATGCATTCGTTTTCTCTTTTTATACTTCTACCTCTCTTAACGAATAAAATCCAGGGCACTGGAGCCATCCATGTGCATCCAGATAATTAGGAACATTCATTTTGCCTTCAGACTGTGTGACCTTGTACAAGTCTTTACACTGACTGGACTCCAATTTCCTCATTTCTAAAATGATTTGGAATAGATATTTGCTAAAGTTTCTTCTGCCTCTAAAATTCTCTATTTTGCGTTCTAATTTAACTTACTAGAAAATTATACACTTTATTTAAAAATTCAGATTCTACCCACACAATTCTATTTTATAAATATACATATATTTCATTCTTAAACCATCATGTTTTAGGTACATAAAAATAATTAAACACCCTAGAAAATTCAGGCAATCAATTATTTTATTTATTAATCTAATTTCAGGTGGAGACTAAAAATGATATTTAAAAAAAGCTGGAGTGATGAAAACTTAATAGCTTATAATTTTAGGTGGACAGTATGAATATTAGCTCCTCTGGCTTTTCATGTACACTTCAATTTTCCCAATATCTTAGTGTTTCACTAATAATATTTTAACAAATCACTGATACTTTTTAAGCATCTACACGCAGAATGCCCATTCCTGTCCTAGTTGCTGCAGAAAATTAAAATAGACTTCACTGACTGTAAAAAGCTTCAATTGAAGAGGAGATTTGAGATGGCAGAAGAGTGAGTAGAAGTTACACTAATCTCTTCCCAGGACCAATCTGGGAATCACAACTAAGTTTTGGAGAAATCATCCCGAACAAACAACTGAACAATAACAAGAGGGAAGACTTACAACCATGGACAAACAGAAGAATCAGCTTCACCACAGCATGACTGGTAATGAGTGCAGTAGTGATGTGAGAGGGCTGGCTGGGCACCCACAGGAGGCAACTGAAGCTCCAGGGGGATATTTAAGTGGACTAGGGGATCCGCCTGAGAAGTCTGGGGTCTAAACCTGAAGCTGAGATCCCCAGCCTACAGCACAGAGCCCAAAAAGTACACAGATAACATCCAACTGTGAAAAGTGGCAGGGTTTCTCTTTGTCAGAGGCAGGGCTGGAGATGCAAAAAGCTGTTTAAAGGGCCAATGCATAAATTTTCAAATGGGGACACTTACCCTGGGCTCTGGGAAAGTACGGGATGCAGAGTGGGCTAGAGACACCTGAGGAGAGACTGGGGAAGGAGGCTTTTGGGAGAGAGCTGAGAGAACAGCCGCAAGGTCATCCCCCATACTGCAGCAGCCACCTTGGTCAGGCAGACCACTCTCCTCTGAGTGGCAGCAGCCTAAGGGGAAACAATAACCCAGCCCTAGGAGGGACTCTAACCCACCCTGTGGTTCTTCAACCTGACTTCTGATTGCAGAGTAACTAGATTAACAATTGGTACCACAGATGGTAGTAGATCCCGTGAAGTCTCAAACAGACTGCTAAAGGTCAGATGGGATCACCGTCTGCCATCACTAGAGATGGATCCAGAAAGAAAAACAGTGGTAAATACTAAATGTTACCAAGACAAAATCCACCATGGTCTTCTCCATGATTTATGATATTTTCTTCCCTGCATAGCTTTTTAATATTCATTTCGTGTCCTTCAAGTTTGTGCATATTAAGTTATTACATTTTATGTTATAGTTTATTTCAATTCTCATAATTTGTTCCTCTCTTCACTTACCCCCCATTTTACTTTCTTTTTCCTCTCATTGCTTTAATTTTAAATTTTGTTTTCTCTCCTGCTGCAACATTTTTCCATTCTCCTCTCTTACCATTTCTCCCCCAACCAGCCTCTCAAAACGAATTCTCTTATCAATGGTCACCTCACATTCTTTTCCCCACTCTTAAAATACCCACGTTCTCTCTCCACCTTGAGCAATTTGCTCGTTAGTTGTAGATAGGGTAGTTGTTGATTCATTTTTTAAATTTTATCTCTAGGTCTTCATTAATTTTGTATTTCAAATCTCAAATTTTACTGTTCCCCTCTCCTACTCTATTCTTCATCCCAACTTTTAATTTTGCCATCTTAGACTGTTTTTTACTTTTTTTCTCTTTCATCCTGCCATTTTTTCTTTGTTTCTTTTCCTTTTTCTTTTTACTTCAATTTTTAATTTTCCCTGTCTTAACCTACTTTTCATTCCTCACTCAGTATTCTCTCTCCCTCTATCATCTCAAAATCACTTCCATTTCCTCTAGACATCTCTTAAGCTTTTCTTTCTTCTTTCCTCCCTTTTATTCCCATCCCACCTATATTAATTTTAGATCATTTGTTCTTGATAGTGCTGTGGTATAACTTTTTCTCCAATTTGGTTCTTATTTTTTATTATTTATTTAATTTTTCCTTTTTCTTTCTCTTTCTCACTTATATTCAAATTCATGGAGACGGAATACCATGCTCTTATATAATGAATGGGTTAGTAATGAGATCAAGGAAGAAATCAAAAAGTTTCTAATGAACTTTGAAAACAAATGAAAATAAACACACAATAGTCCAAAACCTATGGGACACAGCGAAGGCAGTTCTGAGAGGGAAGTTCATAGCAATACAGGCCTACCTAAGAAAGATAGAAACATTTCAAATAAACAACCTGACCTTACATCTAGAATAACTGGAGGAACAACAACAAAGTCCAGAGTGAGCAGAAGGAACTAATATAGATCACAGCAGGATTAAATGACATAGACATTAAAAGAACAATTCAAAGGATCAATGAATAAAGCAGCTGGTTCCTTTAAAATATAAACAAAATTGACAAGCTTTTAACCAGACTCATCAAGAAAAAAAGGGAGAGGTCCCAAATAAATAAAATCAGAAATGAAAGAGGAGAAATACCAGAAAAAGACAAAGGACTGTAAGAAATTACTACAAATATTTATATGCCAACAAATTTGAAAATCTGGGTGAAATGGACAAATTTCTAGAAAAATATAATCTTCCAACACTGAATGAAGAAGCAGAAAGTCTGAACAGACCAATAACAGCTAATGAAATTGAAGCAGTAAGCAAAAAGCTCCAAGCACAAAAAATTCCTGGACCAGATGGTTTATCAGGAGAATTGTACAAAACATTAAAAGAAGAGTCAATGCCTACCCTTCTCAAGCAACTGCAAAAACTCCAAGAAGAGGAAAGAACCCCAACTCTTTTTATGAAGCCAGCATCATCCGAATCCCAAAACCTGATAAAGACACAATGACGAAAGAAAACTACAGGTCAATATCACTGATGAACATAGATGTTAAAATCCTCAATAAAATATGGGCTAACAACATCTAGCAATACATTAAAAGGATCATGCACCTTGATCAAGTGGGATTCACCCCAGGGATGCAAGGATGGTACAATATCCACAAATCAATAAGTGTAATACATCACATACACAAAAGGAAAGACAAAAAGCACATGATCATATAAATCGATGAGGAAAAAGCATTTGTTGCTTTTTTAGATTGAGGAAAACTACAGCACCCATTTATGACAAAAACACTCAGCGAAGTGGGAGTAGCTGGGGCATACCTCAACATAACAAAGGCTATATATGAGAAACCTACATCCAATATTATACTCAATGTGCAAAAACTAAAAACTTCACCATTAAGATCAGGAACTAGACAAGGGTGTCCACTTTTATCACTTCTATTCAACATAGTTTTGGAAGTTCTAGTCATAGCAATCAGATATGACAAAGAAATAAAAGACATCCAAATTGGAAAGGAGGAAGTAAAACTGCCATTGGTTGCATATGGCATGATAGTGTACATAGAAAACTCTATGGGTTCCACCAAAATCTACTCAACCTAAAAACCGAATTAGGCAAAATGGTGGGATACAAAATCAGTATTCAGGAATGGGAGACATTTTTGTATACCACCAAAAAATATCAGAAACAAAAATCTGGAAAAAAATCCCATTTGCCAAAGCAACAAGAAAAAAGTACCTAGGAATAAACCTAACCAAGGAGAAAAAAAAAACTGTACCTAGAAAACTATAGCACCCTGAAGTAAGAAATTAAGGAAGACACAAATAAGTAGAAGCATATACCACATTCATGGATTGGAAGGATTTACATTATCATAATGCCCAAGTACCCAAAGGAATTTATAGATTCGATGCAATCCTTATTAAAATAGCAATGGCATATTTCACAGATATAGAACAAACATTTCAAAAATTGATATGGTACTATAAATGATCCAGAATAGCAGCAGCAATTTTGATTAAAAAAAAACAAAGTAGGAGGGATCACAATACCTGACATCAAACTATATTACAAGGCCTTTGTAATCAAAATGGTCTGGCACTGACATAAGAATAGACACATAGACCAATGGAACAGCATAGAGAACCTAGAAATAAACCCATGTCTCTATGGTCAATTAATAATTGACGAAGGGAGCAGGAGCATAAAATGGAGCAAAAATGACCTCTTCAACAAACGGTGTTGGGAGATCTGGACAGCTACATGGAAAAAAAAGAAAAAAGAAAAGAAAGAAAAGGAAAGAAAAGAAACTCAACCACCTACTTACACCATACATCAGATTAAACTCAAAAATGGTTAAAGGACTTAAATATAAGTTGTGATACCATAAAAGTCCTTGAGGTGAAATTAGGCAGGAAAATTTTAGATATTCCACACAGCAATATTTGCACTGATATGTCCATTAGAGCAAGACATAAAGGAAAGAATAAATAAATGGGACTTCATGAAATTTAAAAACTTATGCACTGATAAGGAAAACTAGCAAAATGAAATGGAACCAACCATAATGGAAAATATATTTGCCAATGATACCTCGGACAAGGGTTTGATCTCAAAAATATATAAAGAACTCATACAATGCCACACAAGGAAGACCCACAATCTAATTTAAAAATGGGCAAAGGACCTGAACAAACACTTCTCCAAGGAGGACATACAGGAGGTGTAGATACATATGGAAGGATACCCAGCATCACTAGCCATCAGAGAGATGCAAATGAAAACCACAATGAGATACCACTTCACACTAGTCAGAATGGCCATCATTAACAAATCAACAAACAATAAGTGCTGGCAAGGTTGTGGGGAAAAAAGAACCCTAGTGCACTGTTGGTGGGAATGCAGACTGGTACAGCCACTGTGTGGAAAACAGTTTGGAATTTCCTCAGAAAATTAAAAATGGAACAACTGCCTTTTGACCCGGCAATTCCACTGCTTGGATTATACCCTAAGAATCCCAAAACATCAATTCAGAAGAACCTATGCACCCCAATTTTCACAGCAGCATTATTTACAATAATGAAGTGCTGGAAACAGCCTAAATGCCCATCAGCAAACTAATGGGTCAAAAATCTGTGTACATTTACATAATAGAATACTAGTCAGAAGAAAGAAAAAGGAACTCCTACTATTCCCAATAGCATGGATGGAACTGGAGAGCATTATGCTAAGTGAAATAAGACAGGCAGTGAAAGACAAAAACCATATGATCTCACCTATATGTGGAATCTAATCAACAAAACAAACATGGGAACAAATAGATACATGGAAATAGAGAACAAACTGACAGTGACCAGAGGGGAGGGGGAGGGGCACTATGGGGGAAAGAAGGGGAATGGTCAAGTCAAGGAACATGTATAAAGGACCCATGGACAAAGACAATGGTGGGGGTAGATTGAATGTAGGATGTGGGTTGTGGGAAGGGCAGGGGAGAGTAATGGGGGAAAATGGAGACAAACTGTACTTGAACAACAATAAAAAAAGAATACTAAAACAGTTAATGAAATTTCTGAACTATAATAAATACTCAGTAGATATTTTTTAAAAAAGAGTTTTAATTGGAGCTGCAGGTACAAAACAGCCCCAAGAAATAAAGGGGTTGATATTGATGATATTAGGGACTAACATCAGACAATATGCAATTAGGTGACAAATTGTATGGTATAGTTGAGTAGTTCTCAAATTTTTTATCTCTACAACAAAATAGTAATGTTCTCTATACTTGGACTGGAATAGGGACTCAATAAATATTTATTGAATGAGTGTATAAATGAATCTTCACATGCTTATAATAACCACACAATGGTATACAAGATTCTGATAACTCCAGCCCTTCTCTCTCAACCAAGAAATTTTGTCTATCTGAATACAAGTGATTGAAAAGGACTAATTTACTTGGATACATACACATGTATACACACACACACACACACACACACACACACACATATTTCCTTCCAAAATAAATTTATTTTTATTATTAACAAATTAAAACACATTTCACAATTGGTGCTGTAACACCATGGCTGAGAATGCTGTGCAGAGAGACTGCAGGTTCCTTAAGCACTCAGCAAAAATGAAGACTAGTGCCCTGACAGGGTGTCACAGTTGGTTGAAGTGTCATCCTGTACACCAAAAATGTTGCAGGTTCAATTCCTTCTCAGGGAGCATACCTAGGTTCCCGGTTTGATCCCTAGTCAGTGTGCTTATAGGAAACAACCAATAGAGGTTTCTCTCTTTCTCTCTCTCTCTCACTCTCTCCTTTCTTCTCTCTCTATAAGCAATGAGAAAAATGGTCTCTAGTGAACATTAAAACATTTTAAAACTCAGTAAACATATCTTCAGGTAAGGATTTTGAAAAAATGAAGATTACTGTTGGATCAAATAGTTCCCAAGCACCTTCATGAGGGCATAAGTAAAAAGACTTCCTTAAATTATGTAGAAAAGCTATAGATAGGTTACGAGGGGCAAGGAAGAGAGAAAAAACATGGCATGAACAGGAAAAACTGAGGATGCAGACATGGAGTGGCGGACATTTGTTAGGAAGCAAAAAGAGGCAGGTTTGGGCTGTCATTATTTGCAGGTGACAAGATTTTATACATAGAAAACCCTAAAGATTCCACCAAAAAACTACTAGACCTAATAAATGAATTTGGTATAGTAGCAGGATATAAATTAATACCCAGAAATCAATGCTATTTTTGTACAACAATAATGAGGTATCAGAGAGACTAAGAAAACAATTTAAATTACTATTACAACAAAAAAAAGGTACCTAGGAATAAATTTAACCAAGGAGGTAAAATACCTGTACTCAGAAAACTATACGCCACTGAAGAAACTGAAGAAGGTACAAATAAGTGGAAGTATAAATGTCGTTCATGGATTTTAAGAATTTGCATTAAAATGGTCATTCTACCCGAAGCAATCTATACATTCAACACCATTCCGATTAAAATGCCAATGGTATATTTCAGAGAACTAGAACAGATATTCCAAAAATTTATATGCAACCATAAAAGATCCCAAATAGCCTCAGCAATCTTACAAAAGATGAACAAAGCTTGGAGGTATCACAACTCCTGATATCAAAATATACTATAAGGCCACTATAATCAAAACAGTCTGGTATTGACAAAATAACAGACACAAAGATAAATAGAACAGAACAGAGAGCTCAGGAATAAACCCATGCCTATATGATCAATTGATATTTTACAAAGAGGGCATGAGCATACAGTGAAAGAAAGACAGTCTCTTTAATAAATGGTGCTGGGAAAACTGGACTGGTACCTGCAAAAAAATATGAAACTAGACTGCAAAATTACACCATACACAAAAATGAACTCAAAGTGGATGAAAGACTTAAATGTAAGTTGCAAAATCATAAGAATCCTAGTAGAAAACAAAGGCAGTAAAATCTCATATATCCCCTGTAGCAATATTTTTGCCAATATCTTCTAAGGCACTGGAAACAAAGGAGAAAATAAACAAATGGGACTACATCAAATTTAAAAGCTTGTGTAAAGCTAAAGACATCATCAGCAAGATGAACAGGAAACCCACTGTATGGGATAACATTTTTGCCAATGATACATCTGATAAGGGTTTAGTCTACAAAATATACAAAGAACTAATCAACTCAACACCAGGAAGACAAACAACCTAATTAAGAAATGGGCAAAAGACCTGAATAGACATTTCTCCAAAAAGCACATACAGATAGCCAATAGACATATGAAAAAATACTCAACATCACTAATCATCAAAGAGATGCAAATTAAAACCTCAATGAGATATCACCTTACACCTGTCAGAATGGTTACAATCAATAAATCAATAAACAACAAGTGTTGGCAAAAATATGGAGAAAAGGGAACCATAGTGCACCATTGGTGGGAATGCAGACTGGTGCATCCACTGTCGAAAACAGTATGAAGTTTCCTCAAAAAATTAAAATAGAACTGCCTTATGACCCAGCAATTCCACCTTCTGAGAATATATCCTAAAGACCCCCAAACACCAATACAAAAAAAAAAATACATGCACTCCTATGTTCATATCAGCACTATTTACAATAACCAAGATTTGGAAACAGGCTAAACACTTGCTGGTAAACGAGTAGATAAAAAAAGCTGTGGTACATTTACTCAATGGAATACTATGCAGCAGTAAAAAAGAAGAAACTTACATTTTACAGCAGCGTGGATGAACCTGCAGAATATTATGCTAAGTGAATTAAGACAGTCAGTGATAAATGAATACCACACAATCACACTTTTATGTGGAATCTATGAACACAATAAACTAATGAACAGAATAGTAATGAAACATTAGATACATGAAACAGACTGACAGCTACCAGAAAGGAGGCAGGGGGATGGGATGAAAGATGGTGAAGGGATTAGCTAAAGAACATTTATGCATAACCCATGGACATGGACAACAATATGGAGATTGATTTAGGGAGAGGTGAGGGTGGGGCTGTGTGGAAGTAGGGAAAGGAAGAAAAAGTGGGAACTGTACTAGTAAAAACAATGAAAATAAATAAATTTTAAAAGAGAGAGGGACAGTCTTTGATAGACAAGGCAGGACCAGTTTATGGCAACCCACAAAAACTGGGTTGATCCCAAAGGCAGCAGGGAGTTATTACTGAGAATCAAGTAAGATCCAAAGAAAGGGGCTTGTGTGCTCTGTGTGTATATCTGTGTGAGAATGTAACAGAGATTTGGTGAAAAAGTGAGCAAGGCAAGATTTGTCTTTTTTACAGACCTTTTCTGAAAAGTGGAAACTGAAGCCTGGCATTTTAATATCATTTTATGAGACTTCCTACACTTTAATTAATGTTAAACTGATTTATATGCTGAGGGGTTATACACAATTGGCACAATTAAATAAAATAAGAGAAGACAGGTGCACAAGTTTGCATGTGTCTATACATATTTATAGACATATCCTTCACTTACATTTGACTATACTTCTGTTAGGAGTTCCAGGTTCCACCAAAACCCCAGTCTCCCTCACTTCAATCAACAAGGAAGAATTAGCAGCACATGGCAGTTTGGGGGTTTACTGCCCATTATTTGATCTAAAACAACTTGAACAGTATAAAAACGTGCTGCTCTAAAAAGAACATGGAGATTAGTCACAGAGCCCCTTTACTGCTCCACCCTTTGTTGTGCTTTCAACTGTAGGCTGTATTCATTTTTTCCATCCTACAATGAAGTTTCTTAAAAGCTTGCCATACATCTTAATGCAATAGCTTGCCTCTTCCCTTTGAGAAGGAAGAAAACAGGACATTCCTTATAACACAACGGAGAAAACTTTCAGTTGAAAGTGTATATGTGTATGTTGCAGGCCAGTGCACTGAGGTGACAGGAGGATGATAAGAGAATGAAATAGTTGACTTTTCTAACCTTATGACCCCAACCATAACTAAACACAGTCCTCCTGGATTTGGTTATGTTAGGTGACAGAGGAATTTACCCATAAGTTCAGGAGATAAATTAGAAGGAAAAGAAATAAGCCTTTGAATTTATAAAACATTTTATGCTTTCTATCTTTATCACATTTGATCCTAGTCCTACTCATGTATGGTAGAAAAGATAGAGATTGTTTTGTCCTTTATTCAAGAAAAAGGAAGAAAACAAGATGAAAACTTGAGTGACTTTCCTACGATCGCACAGACAGGAGATTATATATATATATATATATATATATATATCACACACTTTTAGAACAATTTTATTGTGATATAATTCAGTACCATATAATTCACCACATTAAAGTATACAATTGGGCGTCTTTTAGTATTAGGTTGGTCTAAAAGTTTGTTTGGCTTTTTTCCCATAAGATGGCTCCAAAAGTGCTTAGTTGTCTTTAACTTCATTTGAAACAATTTTGTTGGATTGTATTGTGACAGTTGTCATATCAGTGTGCATTTTTTAAAAACATCAAAATTGGTGAATTTTTGTGTAGCCATTTAATATTGATGATGGAAGAAAATATGTAACATTTTGGCCTATTATGCTTTATTATTTCAAGAAAGATAAAATGCAACTGAAATGCAAACAAAAAAAGATTTGGGCAGTGTATGGAGAAGGTGCTGTGACTGATCCAACATGTCAAAAATGGCTTGCAAAGCTTCATGCTGGAGATTTCTTGCTGGACAATGCTCCACGGTCAGGTAGACCAGTTGAATTTGACAACGATCAAATTGAGAAATTAAGAACAACCAATGTTCTACTGTGCAGGAGATAACTGACACACTCAAAATATTCATATCAATAAAGTTATTGGTGAAAATGAAAAATATGTCACTTATTTTATGGAAGAAACTAAATGGACTTTTTGGCTAACCCACTATATTAACAAGATTGTGCAAGTGTCACTGCTATCTAATTCCAGGACATTTTCTCACCCCTAAAAGAAACATCATGCCCAATAGCAGTCACTCTCCACCTCCTACCTTCTCCCAGTCCCTGGAAAGTACTAATTTATTTTCTGTCTCTATAGATTTGCATTTCATATAAATGAAATCATACAATGTGTGACCTTTATGGTCAGGTGTCTTTCACTTGTCATTATGTTTTCAAGGTTAATCCATGTTGTGTCATGCATGCTTTTCTATGCCCAAATAATATTCTACTGTACACATATGACATTTTCAATCCCTTCATCAGTTGATGGGCATTTGGATTGTTTTCCGATTTGTCGACATAGGTTTTCATATCTCATACCTTGGACTGGAATTGCTGGGTCATATGGTAATTCTATGCCTAACATTTTTGAAGAACTGCCAAACTGTTTTCCACAGTTACTGGCAATCCCACCAAGAAAGGATTCAGGATTTCAATTCCTTCACATGCTTGCCAACACTTCATTATCTGTATCTTTTATTATAACCATCCTAGTAGACCTAAAGTAGTTTCTTTTGTGGTCTTGAATTGAATTTCTTAATAGCTACAGATGTTGAACATCTTTTCATAACCCTTTTGTATATCTTCTTTAGAGAAATATCTATTCGAATTATTTGCAAAAATTTTAATTGGATTATTCACCTTTCGTTTTTTATTGTTATTCAAGTACAGTTGTCTCCATTTTCCTGACAACACTTTCCCTCACCTCACCCACCCCCACCTCCCACCCTCAATCCTACCCTGTTTTGGCTTTGTCCATGGGTCCTTTATATGTGTTCCTTGAGAACCCTTTCCCTTCTTTCCACTGTTATTCCCCTCCCTCTCCCTTCTGGTTACTATAAGTTTGTTCTGTATTTCAATGTCTCTGGTTATATTTTGCTTGCTTGTTTGCTTTGTTCATTAGGTTCCTTTATACATGCTGCATATAATTCTTTATCAGATATATTATTTGCAAATATCACACATTCTGTGGGTTGTCTTTTCACTTTCTTGATATGCTCTTGAAACACAAATGTTTTCGTGTTTAAAAAAAAAACTCCACTCCATCACCCACCCCATATTCTCATACCCAACAGCTGCCAGATTGGGAGGGAAAGAGTTTGAGTCTTACTGCCAAGCCAATAGCTATTTGGTAAGGTGAGGCACTCCAGCAACAGAGGGCCAAGAGGCCTCTGGGTTTCTGTTGGTACTGGGGTTTTACCTTGATGAAACTTTTACCACTTGAAAGTATCCTGTATTGGCAGGGTAGTCATATTCTTTTCAGAGGACCACTGGGGTTGAAGGATCAATTTATAAGAATATATTTAAAAAGATTAAGACCATCTGCAGATCCAAAATTGAAACAGCACCTATTTCAACAGACACTAGTATGAATCTTCATGGCCAAACACACTCTGCAAAGGTGTAAATGGAAGGACTGAAGTAAAGCATCTCCTGAGACACAAAGGACTGGGAAGAAGCTTCTGAAGGTCATTTTGTTATCTGAGAAGAATTGAGGAAACAAAGAAAAAGTAAGGTGTAAGAAAATGAAATACCTATAGCATGAGTTTTATTTAATTAACTGAATCCCTGAATATGTTACAAGTAAACTGAACTGAAAATCAAACTCGACCTTCTTCATTTAACTATCCAAGATTTTTTTTTAATTTTAGATGGAACTCCCATGGACATTGGTCCTACAGTTTTGGTGACCCCTTTGGTCTTGTTCTCAAGTTCGTATAATCTAACAAAAAATGTGTTCTAAGGAAGCTCTATACTTAAAATAAGCCAGTACTGAATCCTTTGGTAAACCAAATCATCATTTATCAAGGGAATAAGGCTTCTTAATTTATATATTTCATCAGGTTAATTAGTATAGCAGAGGCATACCTCAGAGATATTGTGGGTTTGTTTCTAGACCACAGAAATAAAGCAAATATTGCAATAAAGTGAGACATTAATTTTTTGATTTCTCAGTGCATAAAAAAAGTTATTTTACACTGTACTGCAGTCTACTAAGTGGGCAATAGCATTATGCCAAAAAAGCAGTGTACATATTTTAATTTACAATTGCTTTATTGCTAAAAACACCACCATCTGAGCCTTCATCAAGCCATATTCTTTTTGCTGGTGGTGTCTTGCCTTGATGTTGATGGCTACTGACTGATCACAGTGAAATAGTGGCTGCAGCAAATTCTTAAAATAAGAAGTCAGTGAAGTTTGCCACATCAATTGACTCATCCTTCTATAAACAATTCCTCTGTAACATGTGAGGCTGTTCAGTAAATATTGTACCCCCCCAAAAGAACTTCTTCCTTTTTTAATTTTATTAAATGTATTGGGGTGACATTAGTTAATAAAAATTATTTAAGTTTCAAGAGAAAAAATTTATAATATATCATCTATATATTGTATTATGTGTTCACCACCCAAATTCAAATCTCCTTCCATCACCATATTTGACCCTATTACTTTCTTTATCCTCCCCTAACCCACTTTCCCTCTGGTAACCACCATACTATTTTCTCTGTTTATGAATTTTCGTTTGTTTGTCTTGTTTGCTCATTTGTTGCTTTTGGTTTTATATTCCACATATAAGTGAAATTATATGATTGTTGACTTTTGACATCTGACTTATTTTGCTTTTGCTTAGCATGATATTCTCAATATCCATCCGTCACAAATGACAGTATGTCATTTTTCCTTTTTAAATTATTTTTTATTTTTCAATTATAGTTGACATACAATATTGTGACTGTGTTGTATTCCATTGTATATGCTGTATTTTGCCATGTATAATGTGCACCCACAGTTTTGGTACAAACTTTCAGGAAAAAATCTTTTGTTTTAATTATTTAATTCAATTGTTTATTCATACTTAGATACTTGTTTTTTTGTATTATAATGGGATTTTAGCATTTATTTTTGAACATATTATGGTACAAGAAATTTTATGTAACAAATAATTACAAAACACAAGAACAGATACAAGTTATTTCAGTACTACCCATGTATAATACATACCCTTATTTTCCCTCAAAAATTTGGGCAAAAAGTATACATTATACATGGTAAAATATGGGTAAGTACCACATCTTCTTTATCCAACCATCTATTAAAGGACACTTTTTGGAGAGGTTGTGGAGAAAAAGGAACTCTCATACACTGCTGTTGGGAATGTAAATTCGTACAGCCACTATAGAAAACAGTAAGGAGGCTTCTGTAAAACACCTTTCAAAATTGGAGTCAGAGCTCTCGAACCCTACTGCTGCTTTACGAATTAAGTTTATGTAATATTCTAAATCCTTTGTTGTCATTTAAACAATCCTCACAGCTCTTCACCAAGAGTAGATTCCATCTCAAGAAACCACTTTCTTTGCTCATCCAGAAGAAACACCTCCTCATCCATTAATTTTATTATGAGATTTAAGAAATTCAGTTACATCTTCAGGCTCCATTTATAATTCTAGTTCTCTTGCTATTTCCACCACATATGCAGTTACTTCCTCCATGGAAGTAACCCCACAAAGTCACTCATGCAAGTTGGAATTAACTTCTTCCAAACTCCTGTTAATGTGGATATTTTTACCTCTTCCCACAAATCACAAATATTCTTAAATGGCAAGTAAAATGGTAAATTCTTTCCAGAAAGTTTTCAATTTACTTTATATGGATTTTCAGAGGAATCACTAGCTATGGCAGCTGTAGCTTTATGAAATACATTTCTTAAATAAAAACACTTGAAAGTAAAAAATATTATTTGATCCATGGGCTGCAGAATGGATGCTGTGTTAGCAGGCATGAAAACAACATCAATCTCATTGTACCTCTCTCCATCACTGCATTTGATTGACCAGGTGCATTGTCAGTGAACAGTACTAATTTGAAAATAATTTTTAGTGACCAGTAGGTCTCAATTATGGGCTTAAAATATTCATAAACTGGGTTGTAAACGGATATGCTGATATCCTTATTTTGTTATTCTATCGGTAGAGTTCAGGAAGAGTAGATTTTGCTTAATTCTTGAGGGCCTTAGGATTTTTGGAATTACAAATGAACACCAGATTCAACATAAAGTCACCAGTTGCATTAGCCCCTATCAAGAGATTTACCCTGTCTTTTAAAGCTTTGAAGCCAAGCATTGATTTTTCCTCGCTAGTTATGAAAGTCCTCGATGGAATCTTCTTCCAATGCAGTCTTTTTTTTTTGTCTACATTGTAAATCTGTTTTTTAGTATAACCACCTTCATTAATTATCTTAGCTAGACCTTCTGAATAACTTGCTGCAGCTTTTACATCATAATTTGCTGCTTTTGCCTTGCACTTTTAGGCTTATTTCCTACAACCTAATGATCAAACCTCTGCTGGTTTCAAACTTTCCTTCTGCAGCTTTCTCATTTCTTTGACTTGGGACAATTGAAGCTACCCATACTTTGCCGTGTATAATGTGCACCCACATTTTCATGCACATTATACGTGGGATTATTATACCCATTACTATACCCCATGGTGTGTGATCATTACATGTATAATGTGCATCCTTATTTTTCCCTCAAGCATTTGGGAAAAAACTGTGCATTATACATGGCAAAATATGGTAAGTCCTTGCTCTGGATTATGCTTTGACTTAAGTGAATGTTCTGGCTGGTTTGATCTTCTAGCCAGGTTACTAAAGCTTTCTCCGTGTCTTCAAGAAGTCTGTTTCTCTTTCTTATCACTCCTGTGTTCATAGGATTAGCACTTTTGATTTCCTTCAAAAAGTTTTCATTTGCATTCACAACTTGGGTAACCACCTGGTAAAAGAAGCCTAACTTTCAGCCTGTCCCAGCTTTTGACATGACTTTCTCACTAAACTTAATCATTTCTAGCTTTGATTTAATATGAGATACATGTGACCCCTCCTTTCACTAGGACTCTTAGAGGTCATTGTAGGCTTATTAATTGACCTAATTTCAATATTTTTGTGTCTCAGAGTGTAGGGAGGCCCAAGAAGAGAGAGGGGGAGATGGAGAAATGACCAGTCAGTGTAGCAACCAGAACACACACATTTATTGATTGTTTGCTGTCTTATATGGATACAGTTCATGGTGCCACAAAATAATTATTAATACAATAATAACCTCAAAGAATTCTGATCACATATCACCATAATAAATATAATGATAATGAAAAAGTTTGAAATATAATGAGAATTACCAAAATGTGACACAGAGACACAAAGAGAGAAAGTGTTGTTGAAAAAACAATGTTGCCGATAGACTTAAATGGTGCCAAGAGACTTGCTCAATGCAGGACTGCCACAAACCTTCAATTTGGTTTTTAAAAAAAAAACCCTACCTAGTATCTGTGAAGTTCAATAAAATAAAGTGCAATAAAATGAGGTATGCCTGTATGGTTTCTTAAAGGAAAACCTGTCTGACTGAATGAAATACTAAAGCATTAGGCCTAGGGTCCCGAAAGAAAAGGGTGTCCTTTCAAAGCACATAGGTAATGATATATTGGTAACTTTTTATGTGACATAATGTTTTCACCCAGATTAAATACAAATTTCCTTGGACAGAGCCTTAGGGTGAGATGCTTGGAGTGCCAGATGATGGAGATCCCTGCAGGCAGGCTGATGTAGGAGAGCCCTTTAGTTTGTGGAGGACTTGCAGCGCCTTTTATACCACCTATCAATTCTACCTAATGTGTAAAGACAATCTTGCTCACCGATTGATTGCAGTGGTCCCCAAATTCAGACATCCACTTTCACATGTCCACTTTCACAATTCAGACATCCACTTTCAGATGTCCACTTTCACAATTCTTTCTATATTCATGAATTGCCAATACTATGAATTTCCATGCATTAAGTATCAACAGTAGTATTATTTATGCAATATTTTATTTAAATTAGCTTTTATTTAAATATCTACTTTAGTCCATTCCATCCTAAAATATCTATAAAATCTGGGGTCTTTGTGCTAGCTATATAAAACCTTTTAGGAAGTACAGATGAATATTTTATATTAATATTTATGAATTTATTTAATATATACAGATTAATATCTTATTCCAATATTTTTTCATTAACACAGTAATGAATTAGTTAATGAAATAAATACAGCTATATCTGAAATAATTTAAATGTTCTACTAGTGGCGCATATACCACACTTTCAGAAAATGTAAACTAGTCCAGCCCCATCAATTTGGAAATCATGAGATTTCATCGAAGATAAATATGCAAACACCAAAAATGTATACAGTTCAAAAAGATCTTAAAGACTGTTTCTCCATGTCCAGCATCAGCAACAGTGACACTGAATAACAAGGCCATGATATTTTACAGCAAAATATCAGCAATGATTGAACAGGATTTTCTGAAGGCTCTAGAGCCCCCAACCTCTGAGGGTTAGTAAAGTGTGCTCAGTGTCAAACCCAACCCCAGCTAATATAATAAAGTTTACATTAAAAGTCAAGGTTTTGATGAATGTCACACTTGGAAGCCAATTAAATGGGCTGAGAGGAAGATAGTATTTCCCATTGTCTAATTGACTTGCAGCACCTTCAAGGTAATAAATTTGTCACATTGAATTATTAATGAGAAACGAATATTTGACTTGCTGCCTTGAATAGAAAATAGTTCATTATCGGGTAGCATTGTTCCTTCCAAATAATGAGACTTGCACTAAGGGAGTTTAGGAACAATGTGACTGAAAATTGTATTTCTTTCATCACTGTATTTCCCATACCATATACCTCTTTAAAATAAAATCTCATGATCACATTAATGGGCAGAAATAGGACCTTTCATTTGGAGTTCATTTTGCATTAATTTTCATTGTCATAAACTGTATAGTTTTCTTCAATATTTTCAAATAATCAAACATATGCTGTGGCTAGGCAAAGTAGTTACTTAAACCTGATTATTTATTCAATATATTCTTTCAATCAAGTCCCTTGTTTACTTTTTACACCTCTTAAGCCATAATATCTTTGAAATCATGGGGTTGATAAATGAATTGTAACATTTTTCAACTATGTATCAAATTAACCACGTGGTTATTAAAATATAAAATACTAACCTGTATGCCACATGCCACATACAAATATCACCTACACACTTGGGGAATCAATGTACATACCACATTTTTTTAAACACAGCTTTAAAAGTATGTATTAAACAATATGGGTTATTGAGAAAAGGGAGGAAGAAAATATGTA
Source organism: Mormoops blainvillei (assembly GCA_004026545.1). Classification (NCBI taxonomy): domain Eukaryota; kingdom Metazoa; phylum Chordata; class Mammalia; order Chiroptera; family Mormoopidae; genus Mormoops; species Mormoops blainvillei. The sequence goes on along the minus strand of PVJD01011177.1, from coordinate 5,182 downwards.
ATCTACAAAATCAAAATTTCAAATAATTCTTTTGGGGGTTACACTTGGGGACCTACTTAATTTGTTACTGTTTTCTTAAGAAATCTACTACTACCACTCCACTCAACTTCACCGAACCATTTTTCTGCTTTTTTAAAAATCTGTGCCTATCCTTCCCTGATTCCCCCAGTCAGTTCTGATCTTGTTTTAATCTGAAACCCCATAACAGTATGTATTCCTTTTAAAGTCCTTATTATATTCTGACATCAGTTGTAGTTATGTTTTCACTGGACCTATTCTACTCAATGGAGATCCTATCCCCTGAGATGGCTAACATAGTACTTTGAACACAATAGATACTCAATAAATATGAGGTCTGTCCCAAAAATATCCAGCCATATAATATGAAAAATAGAGCCATTTATTGAAAAGGATACAAGATACAAGAAACATTGTACATAGGATAATGACCCCTCAGCCCCCTTCAAAGTACATGCCTTGGGAACCTCACACAGTTTTCCCAGTCTCTATCAGCTGCCCTGTCCTATTTCAACAGTCTGAAATCTCTTTGCTTTCAAGGGTAATTTTAGTTTTGAGAAAAACCACAAGTCCCAGGACACCAAATCTGGGCTGTAGGGGGCCTGAGTCGCCTCAGTGATTTGATGTTTTGCCAAAAACTCTGCAAGAGACATGATGCATGAGAGGGTTTACTGTCATGATGAAGCTGCCAATCACCAGTTGCCCATAGCTGTGGCCTTCTGAATCATCCAAATTGTTTCCATGGAGAAATGTTCAAGCTTAAGGCAAAATTTGATGCATATTCATTGCTGTACCAGCTCAGGCATTTTTTAATGTGATGGCCACACAGTACACATGCTCCACAATGTCTACCACCCCCACTGAGTAGTACAGTGAAGTCATCATTGTTCATGCCTGCACATTCCAGTCCACTTTGCTTGGCTGCCAGGTTACATCGATATCACACAAACTGTTCTTGTTATATTAACAATGGTTGGACATTTTCCTGACCAATCTCATATTATTTCACTTGAAAGAGTATGGCACAGACAAGGATAATTTACCAAGCCTAGCAAACCTCACAAAACTTTGTTTATTGAGAATCTTGAATAGCAATTATATGAACACCAAGTCTCACTGTCTACACGTGGATAATGACGATGAAGGTATAGGAGTTTAGGGTGAAGGTGTAGCGAGTCTGTTTGTCTTGTGTTGGATGCTAAGAGTTTCATTTCAGCTTCTGCAATAAGTGGCAATGGGTGGATTTTTGTAATGCTCTTTCAATAAGCCTACCCACTGGGACAACATCTTATTTGATGGATTCAGCAAGTAGCAATTAGGTTTTTTACATAGGCCACATTTTTTTTATCATATCTGTGCTGTGTTCATTATGCTCACTCTCAACATCAGTAAGTCAATTTTACAGAGCATCCAATGCTTTACAGGATATCATGGAGAGCCCTCTTTCTGAGCAATGCAGTTTTACTCATTGTCCCTGATTATGTACAGCTCTTAAATGGAAAAACAGGATATTTTATTTTCTGAAGATTTGCTCCTCTTAGTTTCCCTAAACTCTGTCTTCTAAACCTAAGGTCTAAAAGAAGAAAGAAACAACATATATCTGCAATAATTAGGCCCAGGTAAAATGTAAATAATTTTTCCATTTACTTTTTTTCTACTTTATTTTTCATTGTTTATTGTATTACACTAGTCCCAATTTTTTTTCCCATTTGCCCCTCTCCACCCAGACCATCCCTCTCTCTGACAGTCAATTCCCTCTCCATTGTCCATGTTCAAGAGTCATTCATACATGTTCTTTGACTAATCCCTTCCCCTTCTTTCCACCATTTCCCCCTGCCTTCCTCCCCTCCTACAGCTATCAATCTGTTCCAAGTTTCCATGTCTTTGGTTCTATTTTTCTCATTAGTTTATTTAGTTCCTTAGATTCCATTTAAAAGTGAGGTCATATGGTATTTGTCTTTCGCTGACTGGCTTGTTTCACTTAGCATAATGTTCTCCAGGTCTATCCATACTATCACAAAGGGTAAAACTTTCTCCTTTTTATGGTCAAGCAGTATTCCATTGTATAAATGTCCCATAGTTGTTGTATCCACTCCTCTACTGATGGATACTTGGGCAGCTTCCATATCTTGGCAATTGTAAATAATGCTACAATGAACATAGGGGTGCTTATGTTGTTTCAAATTATTGTTTTAGGTTCCTTCAGATATATTCCCAGAAGTGGAATCACTGGATCAAAAAGCAGATCCATTTTAATTTTTTTGAGTTATCTCCATACTGCTTTCCACAGTGGCTACACCAGTCTGCATTCCCACCAACAGTGCAAAAGGGTTCCCTTTCCTACACATCCTCATCAACACTTGTTGTTTGTTAATTTATTGATGATAACCATTCTGACAGGTGTGAGGTGACACCTCATTGTAGTTTTAATTTGCATTTCTCTAATGGTTAGTGACCTTGAGCATCTTTTCATATATACATTGGCCACCTGTATGTCCTCTTTGGAGAAGTATCCATTCAGGTCCTTTGCCCATTTTTAAAATTGGTTGTTTGTTTGTTTTGGTGTTGAGTTTTGTAAGTACTTTATTAATTTTGGATATTCACCCCTTATCAGATGTATCAGAAAAATGTTCTCCCATTCTGTGTGTTGTGTTTTTATTTTATTGATGTTTTCTTTTGCTGTGCAAAAACTTTTTACTTTTGTTTATTTTTTCTTTTGTTGTCCTTGCCTGGGGAGATATATCTGAAAAAATATTGCTACAAGCAACATCGAAGATTTTGCTGCCTATATTTTCCTCTATGGCTTTTATAGTTTGGGGTCTAACATTTAAGTCTTTAATCAATTTTTAATTTATTCTTGTGTGTTAAAATAATTTTTAAAAAGACTATATTTTTCATAAATATACTTTTCTTCAGAATATTTTTTCCTATATGAGTTTTTAAATATATATGGTGGGGCAAAAGTAGGTTTACAGTTGTTCATATGAAAAATAATACAATAATTAATAAAAAATAATACAAGAATAAATTCTGTGTTTGCATTCTCATAAGTGTAAACCTACTTTACCTTATCCTGTATTTAATGAATTATCAAATTATATTTTCCTTGTTCATATACTCTTCCTATTTTTAACATAGCATGTATAAAATGAAAGCAAAAGTAAGAGTAATATTTTTCTACTTCTTTGGCATAGTCCAACTAGTCTTGATTCAATTTACGCAATATAGATTTTCTCAATGTAACAGCAGGCTAAGTTTTCTTTACCTCCTGTCAAAATGAAACTACACAAAAAATTACACTACATACACATCACAATATAAACACATTATTTGACTATATGCAACAGAATTCCATGGCACTGTGTGCAACTAATATTATACATCAATATTTTTAGAGCTTTTTTATTTTTTAAAATAATTTTACTGATTACACTATTACAATTGTCCCATTTTTTTTCTCCCCTTTATTCTCCTCCACCCTGAACCCTCCCTCCCACCACCATCCCCTTAGTTCATGTCCATGGGTCATACATTTAAGTTCTTTGGCTTCACCCTTTCCTATACTATCCTTAATCTCCCCTTGTTTATTTTGTACCTACCATTTATGCTTCTTATTCCCTGTACCTTTTCCTCTATTCTCCACCCTCCACCTCCCCTCTGATAAACCTCCATGTGATCTCCGTTTCTGTGATTCTGTTCCTGTTCCAGTTGCTTGCTTAGTTTGTTGGTGTTTTTATTTTTTTTAGGTTCAGTTGTTGATAGTTGTGGATTTGTTGTCTTTTACTGTTCATATTTTTATCATCTTCTTTTTCTTAGATAAGTCCCTTTAACATTTCAAGTGATAAGGATTTAGTGATGATGAACTCCTTTACCTTTACTTTTTCTGTGAAGCACTTTATCTGCCCTTCCATTCTAAATGATAACTTTGACTGATAGAGTAGTCTTGGATGTAGGCCCTTGCCTTTCATGACTTTGAATACTTCTTGCCAGCCCCTTCTTGCCTGGAAGGTTTCTTTGGAGAAATCAGCTCTTATGGGAACTCCTTTGTAGGTAACTGCCTCCTTATCTCTTGCTGCTTCTAAGATTCTCTCCTTATCTTTAATCTTGGTTGGCGTAATGATGATATACCTTGATGTGTGCTTCCTTAGTTCTGACTTCTTTGGGACTCTCTGACCTTCCTAAACTTCCCGGAAGTCTATTTCCTTTACCAGATTGGGGACATTCTCCTTCATTACTTTTTCAAGTAAGTTTTCAATCTCATGCTCTTCCTCTTCTCCTTCTGGCATCCCTGTGATTCGAACATTGGAACATTTAAAGTTGTCCCAGAGGTTCCTCAGCCTCTCCTCATTTCTTTGGAATTCTTGTTTCTTCGTTCTGTTCTGGTTGAATGTTTATTTCTTCTTTTTGTTCCAAACATTGGTATGAATACCAGTTTCCTTCCATTCACTGTTGGTTCCCTGTATATTTTGCTTTATTTCACTTTGCATATCCTTCACCTTTTCCTCCATTTTGCAACCATACTCTACCATTTCTGTGAGCATCCAGATTACCAGCATTTTGAACTCTGCATCTGTTAGGTTGGCTATCTCATCATCACTTAGTTCTATTTTTGGAGCTTTGATCTGTTCTTTCCTTTGGGTCATATTTTTTTTTGTCTCAGAGTGCCTATTATGTTGTGAGGGGCAGAGCCTTAGGTATTTGCCAGGGTGGGGCAATCCACTGTCACTGCCTTGTGGCACTGTATGTGGGGGAGGTATCTGAGAGGAAACAATGCCACTTGCTTGGCTCTTGGCCTGTTCTCAATCACTTCCCCTGCTACCCACAAACAAATTAGGCCCTTCGGGTGCTGATTGCTGAGTGGGTGGATATGCATACATTCTAGGACCCTGCAGCTCTCTTAAACGAACTCTCCCGTGGGACTGGCAGTTCCTCCCACCATGGCAAACCCCTCAGGGTTTTACTGGTAGATGTTTTGAGGCTTTCTTTTCCTGCAGTGGAATCCTGGGTTAGGCGGTCTCTCTCACTCCGCAGTTGTTCCTCCTGGTTTATCTGCATGCAAATGTGGGACCACCCAGTCTGCTAGCCGCAGCCTTGCTATGTGTCCTCTCTGCCCCAGCTGCCCATCTCCACCCCTCATACCAGTTTGAATAAATGCTTCTTCTTC
>PVJD01011176.1:0-48114 GCA_004026545.1 Mormoops blainvillei | reverse complement strand
TGTTACTCAAAATGTGTTCCCCGACTGTTTCTCTAAAAGCCCTTCTATATAATAAGCCAGGATGATCAGTCAGAACTGTCCGCTGTCAGATCTCTCTGAGCTCTCTCCGGCTCTGTTCTTTCCCCAGGGGTCGCTGTGAGCTAAATGACTCAGTGCTCACATAAGGCAGTTTCTCTGCAGCATTTGCTCATAGGCTAAGGCTCTATTCCTGTTGAAACCCATCCCCCAGCTGCAGAGCTGGAGCTGCCCAGGCTCACCTCCCCCTTGACAGGTTTCAGGGGTGCTTCAGTGGGGCCTGCGGTCATGGGTTTGCTGACAAAGAGTTGGGAGCCTCTGTAGAAACCGCCATGACTTTTTTTCCTCTTCTTGCTTTTGGGCCAAGTTCAGGCCCAGCTTTTTCTGCTCATGGGAGAAAGTTCATTGGTTAACTCAGTTCCTGCTTGGCTGCCTGGCAGAGCTCAGCACCTGGTAAGCCCGGTAAACTAATTATCAACCATCTCTAGACCCACCTTTCTTTTCCTGCGCTTTTGCTACCAAATGTCAGTCGACAGGAGGCATTTTGAGATAGTTTAATAACACAAACCCTAAACCCCACAGTACCTTTCAGTCACTCTTGGCTCTTCAGGGGAAACTGCCAATTCCGTTGCAAATGGATGATGATACTATTATTGCATAGCACTTTAAAATTTACAAGTCATGCCCTCCTCTGTTGCCCTATCTGAGCTTCACAGATGCACTTAGAGGGCGCATCTGCTTCTTATCCCCATTTTATAGATGAGGGAGTGGAGGCTCCAAGGGGTTCAATAGAAACACATAGCAGGCAGTTACGGAGCAGTTCCTGGGCTCAGCATTTCTTGCATTTTCTGACTCGATCCTCACAAAAGGCCGAGGAGGTGGATACCTTTGATTCCCCCTGTTTTACAGATGAAGTGATGCTGAGAGGGCTTAAGTACCTGGCCCAAGGGCACCCAGCAGGGGTGCTGTAGAGCCAGGATTCTAGCACAGGCTGTCCAACTCAGAGCCCTACTCTTCTTATCCTCTGTGCTGCTGTATCGTGTTCCCAAGGATGCAGACAGTATGTGGCACAGCTGGGACTCAACCACGCCTCCCGCGCGGTGCTCCTTCCGGAGGAGAGGGCAGCATGCAGGCAGGCTTGCAGGCACAGGCGTGCGGCACCCATGGGCCTCCCGGGGCGGTGCGTCTGGATTGAGTAGCCTGATGGTGGTACGGGCCACGGAGCTGTAATGGCAGGGGTTGCTGATGAGCCAGGCGCCAACCACTAGAGGGCAGTGGGTCTAGATTCCGCAGGCTTTCTTCTTCCTCCGGCTTCCCTGCTTTCTGGGTTTGGCAAATCCCATACTGAACCGGAGCCTCAGGGTTTTCATCCGGAAAATGGGGAAACAGCAGACCTCATCAGGGCTCTTTTCATCAGATAAACTACAGGAATGAAGTGAAAGGCTCTTTCTATCCCTAAAGTCATAAAAGGCCAGGTTCGGGAGGATATGATCAGCAATGCGATGGTTCCCAGCACACTCGTCCCAGAAGGTGGCAGGAGGCAGGTGCCAGTGTTCAGCCACACACACGGTGCGGGCTGTCACTGCCGGTGGGGGTGGGGGTGGGGCTCTAACAGCCCTCTTGATTGAGTCCAGAGAGAAGCCACCCTTCCTCCGGAGCAGCCCCGCCCCCACCCCCGCCCAGTGTGGTCCCCCCAGAGAGTGAGTGCCTCTGCTTTGCTTGTTCACTGACAGATGTGAGAGCAGAGGGTCGTGTTCAGACGGAACGCCAGGCGTCCGGCATGCCAGGAAGCAGCGGGAAAAAGCTATTGTAAGTGACCTGGGGCCCTGGAGCCCACAGCGAATGGGGAGACCTGCAGGGATGTCAGGAAGGGCCGGGACTTCGCAGACCCAAAGCCCTTCGAGGCTGGCTGTGACCTGCAGAAGATAATTACATCCTCTCATTTAAAAAAGCACAAGGTCACCAAAAGGCATCAAAGGTGGCAATGTGCAAAGCGACGCCAAGGGACTGGCTGTGATGCATGCAGTTGTTGGTGATTTAGGGCGCAGCAGAACTGGCCAACCCGGGCACACGCCAGCCCCGCCACCACCTTCTGTGTGACCTTGGGCATGTGCTCCAGCTTCCCTGATCCTCATTTTACTCCAGTACACAAGGGAGTTGGGCCTTATGCTTTCTAAGGGTCCCCCAGATTGATTAGGTCTAAGGAGGCAAGAGAGCCCATCCCTTGCTCCCCACTCATGCCCCTAATCCTCCACCAGAGTGAGTCCACAGGCCCAGGCCTGCCTGGTGAACTTGCTGCAAAGCACCCACCCCACAGGGAAAATTAACCGGGGAGCTGCTGGGGTGGGTGGGGGTACAGCCAACCCCTCCACGTCACTAGACAAGAGGGAAGGGGTTGTAAGACGGGAGCACAAAAAGGCAAACTGATGCTCACTTCGTTACTTTCCCCATGACGGATGCTTCGGGGAGGAGGCAGGGGCCACGTGTCACGTAGCCTGCGAGCAGGCCTTGCGCGGAGCATCTCCTTAGGAGCCACATGTGACTGTGCAGCCGTTGTGATACGCTGGGCACTGTCCTAGGCCCTGGATGACAACAAGACGACAATGAACAAGAGAGATGAGACCCCCACTCCCAGGGTTGGGCAGAAGGGGGTCAGGGAGAGAGAGAAAGAGAGAGAGAGACAACAGATGCGTAAACAAGAAATAGACACTGTAACTACAGACTGGGAGTAGCGCTGTGCAAGTATTCACATCATGACTGAAATATCTGACTGTTTTGACTGTTGGGGAGGATGTATTTATGTGGTGGCCTGGCAGTGGTGGGGGGAGGCGGGGGGCGGGGTTGGCATCTTCAAGGAGCTGAGCCCTGAGGGATGAAAGGTGCCAATAAAAGATTTACAACAATGGGGCAGAGGCAGGAAAGCTTATGATAAATTCAAGGAGCTGCAAGGAGGCTGGGGGAGGGGACTTCTGCATGGAGCTAACTGAGCGGCATCCTAGCGTGGGATGCACAGTTTCTGTGGCTGTTGACAACAGAGCCCTACCAGGGACCCAGGCTTTCCCTTCCTCCTCCCTGCCATCTGTGGTATAAGAATGGGATGGCCCCAGAACCACTGGCCTTAACCTGTTCCCAGAGAAATCCAGTCCAGACCAGAACCCGTCAGTGTCGCCTATGGGAGCCCAGGTTCCCAGGAACATGGCTGGAGTTTCTCCAGCGGGTCAAAGCGACTCTTCCAAGGGCAGTGGCTTTAACTAGATGCAGTCATAGATGGTAGAGGAGGGGAGGTTTCGGTTGTGATTCCTCCCACCCCTTCTCTCTCCCGATTGTTTTAGGAGCCGTTGGGCATGGCGCAGAGCTCACCTGAAGGTGGCCTCTGTCACAGTGTGTACACACTGCCCTGACGGAACCAAGGATAATGACGGCTCCAGGAGCCCTGTGTCCTCTGTCCCATCGCTGTCCTCCCAGCCCACTCCGACCCCCTCTATGACCTGGCGGCCAGGCCTTGCCCACTACACCTTGCCTTTCCACCCCAGCACCTCCCCCGCTACCCAAAAATGTCTCAAAGTCAAAACAAATGGGGAGCTACTGAGTTCTCAGTTATATTAATAGTGATGAGCCTCATTTCCTTCAAGGAAGCAGTTGCTTCCTTTGGGGGTCAGTTCCCCGTTCAATACCCCACTGCCCGCTTCTCTAGCAGGACAGGTCCTCTGGGATAGCGACCGTCATTGTCCTGTCTGACTCCAGCCCCAGGCGTCGTGGACTGAAGACGAGGAATCCATGGGAGCCTGCCGCCAACGGGGCCCCAGGAGCCAGCCAGTGACTGGGTCCCTCTGTGTCCCCCTTCTCGAGCAGGGTGAAGGCCGAGTGGTCTATGTTCGAAATCTCTCCAGCGACATGAGCTCCCGCGAGCTGAAGAGGCGCTTTGAAGTGTTTGGCGAGATTGTGGAGTGCCAGGTGCTGACGAGAAGCAAGAGGTGAGCGGGGTCAGGCTCTGGCAGAGGTTCCCGCCCAGGGCTGGCCCACACAGGAGATGCCCTAGAAGGTTTGTGGACCAAACTGGATGAAATCCACAGCCTGGACATGGAGAAGGACCAGTAAGGATCGTGCAGCCCAGTAATAGCAGCAAACGTGCTGATGATTTGCTAAGCAGCAGTCAATTTCCATGCATTCTCTTACATTTCCCAACACTGTGTCTGTGACATATGCACTCGCTCTTTCTCTGGCTGTCTTTCCTGGGGAGCTTGGACAAATTACTGAGCAGTGAGCTCTCGGCGGAGCCAGAGCTGCAGCCCACTCATCTGCTTCTGTCTGCTTCAGGCTCTCCGCCTCAGAGCTGGCACGGGGGGCAGCAAACAGCCCCTGGCAGTTAATGGCAAATGTGCATTAGGAACCCCCTGCTCTGCAGGCCCCATGCTGCACACACCCCTCCACCCCTTTGCAGCAGCCGCTCCGGAACCTTCCATTCCCCTGGGCAGTCTGGTTTTGCTGCACTCAGCTGGGGAAGCAGTGTTTCCCCTGTCAGGGAGCTGCAAGACTAGGTTGTATATAAATGCACAGCTTAGATGTCAAAAGCCTTGTCAGTTTTGAAATAATGCTCAAGTATTTACTATAAGAGAAGTTATTAAGCTCTTTAAATCCTAATTTAATAATAATTTTTAAAGCCCAGTGAGAAAATAGTGTGTGCGTAAGAATCGTTACACACCTTGCATCCGTTAGAAGGCTACAGAAAATAACAAGCGTTGGCGAGGATGTGGAGAAAAGGGCTCTTGGCCGGAATGTAAAATGGTGCGGCCACTGTGGAAAACAGTAAGGAGGTTCCTAAAAACCTTGACATAGAATTATTCTATGATCCAGCAATCCCACTTCTGGGTATATAGACAAACGAATCGAAAGCCAGATTCCAAAGAGATATTTGCCCACCCATGTTCATAGCACCCGTTATTCACAATAGCCGAGAGGTGGCAACAACCCAAGTGTCCCTCCACAGATGAATGGGTAAACAAAACATAGTATATGCATATGATGGAATATTATTCAATCTTAAAAAGAAAGGAAATCTTGTCATACACTACAAGCGTGGAATAAGCTTGAGGACATTATGCTAAGTGAAATAAAGTCAATCACAAAGAGACAAATACTGCATAATTCCACTTATATGAGGTACCTAGAGTGGCCAGATTCATAGAGACAGAGTAGAACGGTGGTTGCCAGGGGCTGGAGAGAGTGGGTAAGAGAGAGTTGTTGTTTAATGGGTATAGAGTTTCAGTTTTGCAAGATGAAGAAGTTCTGCGGATCTGTTGCACAACAATGAATATACTTAACACTCCTGAACTGTACACTTAAAAATAGTAAAAACGGTAAATTTTATGTGTTTTTACCACAATTTTAAAAAAGAGCCGTTATACAAATGGAAGTATTTCTATGCAGTCTTCAGGATGTCATATGGCAATACCATGCAAAAGCAAAGAGCAAATTAATCTTCGAAGACGAGGGTCAGTTTGTTAATATTTTAAAAGCACACACAAGCCTGCGGCATTTAAAGAGGCAGAAGGGGCTCAGCTTTGGCCTGGCTCCGAGGGGTGTCGGGAGACGTGTGGCACTCGGTTGAGTGTTTATTAGGCACCTACTGTTGGTAAGCCCGCCTGAGCAGCGGGGGAACCGCATAGCAGATGGATGGAGGCATATATCAGTCAGGATTCTTCCTCTTCTTCGTGGAACCGAAGAGTTGGAGTTGGGGGCGGAACTGACTTTAGGCTCCCCATCACTGTGGAAAAGTGGCTGCCTCCACCTCTCAGCTTCCCTCCTCCCGGTGGGAGCAGGAGCCTCCCTCACGGTTCCAGCAAAAACCCGGGATGGATTCTCTGGAGTTCTGTTTTGGGTGATAGGCTCACCCTTGAACAAATCACAGTGCCCAAGGAGGGTCACAGTCCCGCGACACACCCTGGTGCCCCGAGCCCGGCTGAGCACATGGTGCTGTTGTCTGAGCAAGGGGTGTGGATGCTGAGCAGGCCAACATAACAGATGTCCAGCAGGAAGAGTGAGATCGTAGAGAAAACCAGCAATGTGAGGGAGGGTGAGGCCATTAGCAGCCAAGGAAGTGGTATCTGGGGCCGGCTTTGAAGGGTGCGGGTGTGGTGGGGCTGGGTATGGGCAGGGCCCATCCCTGAGAATGGGAATCCCCAGGGAAACCCGAGTGTGGAGAGCGCCAGCCTGAGGGCAGGAGGCCTGAGTTTGGGTGCCCTGCTCTGCCACCCGCCTTGGGCAAACTCTGAATCCACTAAGCCTCTTTTCTCACCCCGAGGTGGAGGCAACAGCAGCATCCGCTCACAGGTGGTCTGACGTATGGGCGGCCCGCACAGGCAGACGTCCAGTAAAGGACCTACTCTTACTATAGTTACGTTGCAGAGGTCAGCTTAGCCACCATCCTCATCTCTATTTGGGGGAACATATGACATGGTCACTGGATCATTGGTTTCCTGCTCCTCGTCTAGTCACGGGTGGTCTGACATTGTTGACCAAGCTGGCCCAGTGACACGGTCCCCTTGTCATCTCCCCACAGGGGTGAGAAGTACGGCTTTATCACCTACCGGTGTTCTGAGCACGCCGCCCTCTCTTTGAGGAATGGCGCGGCCCTGCGGAAGCACAACGAGCCCTCGTTCCAGCTGAGCTACGGAGGACTCCGGCGCTTCTGCTGGCCCAGGTACACTGACTACGGTAAGTACCCAAGGCCCCACCATCTTCCCGTAAGACCCAAAGCATGGAGGGCTGAGACCTCCTTCAATGAGACCCAGACTTAACGCTCTGCCTGGACACAGTGCCCACACCCGAGCTCCAAGGGCAGACTGGTTTACCTTTGCAACCACTTTGCCAGAAGGCTGCCATCTTGCTTTTCCTCTGCTCTCTGGTCCATCCTGTCCCGTCCCAGGACTGGTACCCAAAAGAGAGATTCAAGTTTCCCGTGGCCTCGGAAAGTCCAGTCTTGTGCTCACAGCCAGGTGGCAGAGCCACGACTACTGTTTCTTTGGCCTCACAGAGCTGGTGGCTGCCCTGCCCCATTGAGGGGCATCCCATGGTGGCCCCAACGGGCAGCAGCCTTGTCCTAATGAAGGGGCCACAGTGAAACAATATTGTTGCCATGTCCTCACCATTTGGGGACAGGTAGGTGAAGAAAGACAAAGACGTACAATTTCAGACAGAATTATTTGCAGGGGAGAGTCCAGCGCAGTTTCCGTAGTGCAGGGCTGAGTGTCAGGAGACCTCAGAGGATTCCAGGCTGGGCAGCACTCCACCTGGCTGCGTGTCCACTCATGGGACCCTGATCCACAGCTAGACAGTGAGGGCATCCTGGTCTTGTCGGCTGCCTTAGGTGACATCTGCAGTGGTTTGCCAGTGGGCAGGAAGCTCTTAGGGGGAGTAGAATTATAGGACAAAGGAGCTCTGGGGTGCTCTGGGTGAGGTTCCTCCTAGTCTACCAATGGCAGCCAAGGCCCCGAGACATGGGTCCCAGCAGAATGGCAGAGCCGATGCGCGCTGTCCGGTGCTCTCTGCGGCCCGGGGCCACACCCACTGTATGGTGGCAGGTTTTCTGACAGCCTGACCTTTCTGAGTTGCTCACTGCCTTCCCCGCTCACTGACTCCTCCACCCCCTGCCCAGATTCCAATTCAGAAGAGGCCCTTCCTGCGTCAGTGAAAAACAAGTACGAAGCCATGGATTTTGACAGCTTGCTGAAGGAGGCGCAGCAGAGCCTACATTGATAACAGCCTTAACCTTCGAGGAACACCTCAATACCTCAGACAAGGCCCTTTCAATATGTTTACGTTTTCAAAGAAAATAAGTATATGAGAAGGAGGGAGAGCGAGCGTGTGAGAGAACACACATGAGAGAGAGAGAGAGAGAGAGAGAGAGAGACTTGAAACTGCTGTCCTTTGGAAAAAAAAATCAATGTTTACATTGAACAAAGCTGCTTCTGTCTGTGAGTTTCCATGGTGTTGACGTTCCACTGCCACATTAGTGTCCTCGCTTCCGACGAGTTGTCCCGGGTGCGTCTCCAAGTGCTGGGTCAGTCACCCACCACCCCTTCTTCCCAACCGATTTCCCCTCGTAGACATGCAGCTGTGTTCGCCATAACATTTCTTGTCTGTAGTGTGTGATGATGAAATTGTTACTTGTGAATAGAATCAGGATTATAAACTCATTTTTAATTGAAGAAAAAAAAAAGTATATCCTTAAAACAATGTATTTATGGCTCAGATGTACTGTGCCTGGGGTTATTGTATTGCTTCCTTGGTTTTTAACTATGCACTGTTGTGAGGTGTTTGCCACTGAGCCGCTCTGCTCCCTTCGCCAGGATGCCCCAGAGGTGCTGGGTGGCCGGGGAAGTGCGGCCTGCAGCCACAGCGAGGAGCAGGGGAGAGATGTTTCTGGGCCTTTCCTGCCGAGCCCTGCCCTGTCTCTCGTTGAGCGAGTTTGGGTCCAATTATGGTAAGCGCCCTCATCTGGTGCCCAGCTTACACTTAAGAGTTCCTGCCTGGCCAGAAGTCCTCAGATCCTCAGGAGGAAGGCAGGCAGTTCCTCGAGGTGAAATGGCTTGCCCGAGCTCCCACAGCCAGTCGCTGAGAGGGCAGAGCAGCGGCCCAGCCCGGGCCCGCCGATTCCTGGTTTCATACGCCCACAGCAGCTCGGGCAACGATGCAGAGCGTCAGGGCTGGTAGAGGTCAGTTCAGCCAAGTTGGGCAACAAACTAGAAACCTACGGGCTCATCGCGGGGGTCAAGTCCACGACTGATTCGCCAGCCTTAGGTGAGTTCAAACTGTGGCGTGCATTTCTGTCCAAGGGGCTCTGTGGTTTGCCTACACCTGTGGACATGCCATCAGAGCTTCAGTGACACACCTAGAGTGTCGTGGACAGGTGATCTGGGAGTAGTCGTCCTTTTTGGGCCCGTCACCAACGCATCTTACTCCCTTGTCTTTCCTTTCCCTCAGCTGTGAAGCCTGGTGGCATGGGACGGGGAAGCAGGAAGAGGATGTGAGGGTCGGGCATGGATAAAACAATCTCCAAACTCCTTTTCAACTTAAAAAACATTCTGATTGGGCTTTCCTTTAAAATGTGTGTCCGTGAGTGATGTCAAAGCCATGTCCAGCTTAGATGATCTGCAGGTGCCTTGGGGGCCACTGGGGGAGAGCGTGGCCAGGCAGGCTATGAGCACGTGGCTTCTGCTTCAGGAAGAGCAGCTCCGGTTTGATCGCTTTCAGACATCAGTGTCCCTGGGTAAATGTTTGTATTTTAAAAAAGCAAAGGAAAAGTGTCCTGCTGCTTTAACAAAGTTTGACATTGATTCATTAAACTGAACAAAGCTCAGTTAAACCATTGCTAATGGCAGGCTTAGTCCTTTGAAAATTGATAGTTGATTTTTTTTTTTTTTTGAGATTTTCAAATACCTCAGTAGGTAAACTGAGCCAGCCAGTGAGGTTGTCCTGGGTGGTAAGCATACTCCAAGCCTGCAGAGAAGGCTGGAGGAGACAGGGGGCCTGGGGGAGAACTGGACAAGTTGATCTCCAAGGTCCCTGCCAGCTATAATAGTCTTAGCTTCTGCTAAGGCAGTTCTAGTGCAAGATGGCAAATACATAGCATTTGCACCACTACAACCACACCCTTGGCCAGCGGCAGACATAACTAATTGAGCACAGCACTCATGATGTTCTTTGAGCCTGGTCTGCTATTAGAATCCTTATCACAGTGCTTTGGGCAGACATTACTAATTGATCAGAGTTTAACCTATTTGACATCTTGGTCTAATCTTCTAAAGGTTTCCATCACACATTAATATGGGGGCAGGGTTTCATGCTGGCCCATTCCTGTCCGTCATATCCTGATCTATGAGAGAAGATTTCCCTAAAGCCATTCCATGGCATAGGGCTCCCGATGTTACTGTGACACACAGTCCCATTTGGGGTGGGGGTGGAGAGTGGAATAGCAGACATGAACGTGTTTGGGGGAGGCAGGGTGTATGAGGATGGACCAAACAAGGGGCTTTGCACAGCACAGACCCGAACATTCTAAATTCCTTTTATAGCTATTCACTGCCTAGCACACAGTAGGCACACAATAAATGGTTATGGAATGGAATGTAAATCCGTCTGCTGCCTCCCCGAGTCCTCACTTGCAGCAAGGAGTAACAGATCTCACCCCGTGGGAGCCGGTGGGAAAGAACTCTTGGCTTCAGAGTTGCTCTAGACCATCTCTGAGTCCCCTATTGGCTTCTTCCTCGATTGCACTAGGCCAGAGTTTCTGCCGTGGGCAAGTGGTCCTTCAGGGTAAAAAAAAAAAAATGGAGATTTTTAGTGAGGGACAAGTCTCTCTGGTCTTCCGGGTCAGCTGAAGCCGTCCTTTCACTTGAGATCAATACAGGGCTCTTGAAGTTACTTACACCTGGCCCTTGAGCAGAGCAGAGATCTGAACATGGCAGTGGGACATGCTGTGCCTAAGGTCAGAGCTGGAGGCCACTGATGGGAGAGGATGCCTGCCCAAAGCATCCAGTTTCTGCCCACTGTCCTGCACATGAAAGCCTACAGGTTCTAAAGCTGACTGGCCCTGCAGACCACCTCTGTCCAGAAGACCCATCCGGTGCTGTGTATTACTTAACCAAGGAGACTCCAGGGTCTCTCCAGGAAAACTAGTCAACCTTGGTCTCTTTCCCACCAACTTAAGGAGTAACCCAGAGGGAGCAGCTGCCATTGGCAACCATCTCGTAGCTCTGTCCTAGTATTCGCTCTCGATGATGTTTACATGTGATTGCCATAAAGCTTACTGTAGACTGTCGGTAGCCGCCCGCGCAGGGCAGGTTGTACTGTCCATCTCTGTGCTGTGCTGGTGTTTTCCAAAAATATCCGATCCAACCGCTAAGTGGAATTCTTCCATCTCCTTCCTCAGTCGGTACAAGGCTGAATCAGAATCCTCACTCTTGGGGGCTCTGGTTACTGAAGGAAAATGCATCAAAGAGGTCAAGGATATGAGTGGATGGAGTGTAGCTAAGGCCCCCACCCCCTGACCCCTCCACACCTTATTCCCCCAACCAGAAAACTGCTCGGAGTCAAAAGCACCATTCGGTGTCTGCATCTGCTGTGAGATCTGGCAGCGTTGCATGTGGGATGTGCTCAGGAGAGAGGCAGGGCTTCGGGGGATTAGGGGGCAGGAGGAGGAAGGGAGGAATGCTCTGAACTCAAAGACTCAGTACCTAAGTCTTGATGTGGAAAGATGCAATGAGAAGCTTTTGCTGCCTAAAGCCCGTGCTTGTTGATGCTCTGAGTGATTCCTTCCAGCCGTATGCCATCTGCATGCCCAGGCCACTGTGAGTGGCGGGGGTGGGGGGTGGGGGTGGGCAGGGAAGACACTGACAGCAAGATTCTTATGTCTGGGCAGGTAGGTCAGAACCCCATCCCAGGCCTCAGGCTCAGTTGAAATCACAACTGAGCCTGCACCTTGAGAGACAGGTCATCCCAACTGTGAGGCAGAAGCCACCCTAGAGGATTTGTTGATCCGACTTGACATCAAATTTTCTTAGCGTTTGAGATTTAGCAGTCACCCTCAGATATGATCAAGGAAGGAAACTGGACACACAGTAGCAAATAAAGTGAACCTAATGGCTTCACTAGCCAAAGAAGAGAAACCCCCTCACCCCTTCCCGTGGGAGCAGAAAGGAAACTGCTTAGTTCTTATGTGCAATGTGTTTAAGCTGGTCCCCAACTCCCAGAGGCATTCGCACACACAGATGGGCTCCAGGGCTGTTTGCCAGTCCAGAGGTACAGGGTAAATGGAGGGAGAGCTTGGGAGCTGGGAAGCCCATGTGCACAGAGACGCCCTTGACCTAAAACAGATGGCTGGGGTGGAGGGAGAGCCCTTGGGAGCCTGCTGCATGACACCCAGGAAGTAGGCAGAGGCTGACTCTGCATCGAACAAATAAAAGCACTTTGAGAAAACCACAACACTTCAGCCTGCCTCCATATGTCTACACTGACAAATACAGGTCTCTGACTGTACGCTACTCCCCTAGGGATTGGGACAGGTCTGCAGGGAGGGGGCTGGTGTGAGGGGGCGGGGACAGCAGCGGCGGAAGAGCCTCCCCTAGGGCTAGCCCTTTGCTGGCTTCTTTGTTGGAGGCCCGAGAAACGGAATGCTGAGTTTAGATCTTGGTACCTTTTTTTTTTTTAAGTAAAAAATTAAAACAGCGCAGCTCATTGAAATGGATTTACAGAGCAAGTCACTTAACTATAAGCCATCTCTGGGTGGGAAAGCCGATGTTTCTCCCCTGCTCTGAGGTCCCAGGCTTCTTGTTTCCTCATCCAGCAAAGGAGAATATCATTGGATAGAAAGAACGCTCAAGTCCCTTCCTCCTCTGATCGGCTCGGATTCCCCTCTCTGGCCATGCCCAGCTCACGTTCAGGGTGAAGCTCTCTGCAAGGAAACCAACCAGCAGCAGGTTCAAACCCACATGGTCCTGGCAGAGCGACTTTATACCGGGAGGCCCGCTCCCCAGGACAGATCTAAGCCATAGTTTCTAGTGGGGATGGTGAGAAGTTCGCCCTCAGCTCGGCTAGGTGGCAGCGTTGAATCTCGCGTTAGCCTCCTCATCAGCCCCACCAACAGTTATTCGCCTGAATGTTCTGACCACTTGGCTGTTTCCCTCTTGCCCTCAGACAATACTAGCAATACACTGTTTTTGTTTTTGTTTTTGTTTTAACAGCTTAACTTAGGCACTTTTCACACATTTCTTTTAAATGATTGTAAAACATAGCGGGTAACAGGAGGCCTCGGTCGCACTGCTTATGTTGAAAGCAGCTTTTGTTTTTTGTTCCTTTAGCGGTAATGCCGCAGCGACTGAAGCTTCTTCGTGATTAGGGGGACAGATTATTAGATAGTGTTTCATCAGAATCCCTTGCACATCCGGAAGCAGCTCAGAAACCCAACTGCCCGAATCGGGGGCTTGGAAAAACACAGTTTTGTAGGCGGTCAGTCCCCGGGCTTTGCAACAGCACCTCCAAGAGGTGTTTATATAGTTAGGACCCTCTGTGCTGTATGTTTTGTCAAAGGATCCTTCAAGGAAGCCTAATAAAGCCTCCTTTTCCCCTTGCTGGCCTTGCTCTGGGTGTCTTTTGAAGGGATTGGTTGGCTTCCACTTCAGCACTTTGCCTTATCAACGTCTAGTCGCCATCTAGTGGCCAAAGACTGTATCCACCAGCTACCCAGATGGAAGGCAAGTAAAATCCTTTCCGCCACCTTACTGTCCAACACCCACTTTGGGAATGAAATGTAATGTTGTGGGTGAACTGTCTGTAATATTTAGAGCCCAGTGAACACCGCTCAGGAGAATTAAGAAGCAACCACACAGATGAACACAGACTGAGAAGCGCCCTAGCTCTCCTGTGGGCAGAGGAGACAGGAGTGGACCCTGTGTCCAGGTGCCCAGGAGGGGTTTACTGTAACTGCAATACTGGCAGCCGAGCTGCTGACCTTCTTAAGTGAACCTCTGCTAGGTGGGCCACACCATACCCTCGAGACAAGCAAAGAGGTTGGGTGTCAGGATTCTGTGTGGGGGCTGGCCATGGCCTTTGATGGGGTCCACCGAATAGCCAAACAGGTTATATATATATATTTTTGTTGTTAGTTTGTTTTTGTTTCTCTATTTTGTATTTAAAAATCTTGTCAAGTGTTTTTGTGTTAGGAATAAAAAGTCATAAACTATTCTCAACTTTGTTTCTTGAGGGATGTTCTGATTCCGATGGAAACAGGTTGGAAATCTCAAGGGGCGTGGGGTCAGGGTGGTCAGTAAAGCAGGGAAGGGGACCACTTGGATTTCCAGGCGATTTCTGGGGAAGGTGACCATCCCAAAGTCCGGCTCAGGGCCACCTGCCCTGGAAGTCCACACCCACCCCCTTCACCTCCTTGCGCCACGACGGTGTTAGCATTGGCTTTGAGCAGCTGCTTCTTCCAGAGCAGCTGCTGATGAAGAAACTGACAGATCTCTGTCCCCAACCCCAGGTTTCTAAAGAGACAGTATTTGTAGCTGGCCTTAATTGACTGGGCAAGGTGGTCCCTATGGTCCCTTCCAGCATTTCCAAATCTTAGACTCAAATTCTTTTCTCTTGGTGTGACCATGCAGCCTAGAGAATTCTGAGCAATAGGAAGCCAGGGCTTTCCCCGGCTCTGCGACAGGGTCAAACCAGGGAATGGCTAACCTCGTGAGGTTTAGGCATCCCCAGGAGTACTCCATAGGGGGCATTATTTATTAGGAAGCTCCACAAGGTAACTACAGCCTGGGGTGCGTGAGTGTAAGGCTGTGTGTGTGTGTGTGTGTGTGTGTGTGTGTGTGTCTATGTGCGCGTGCACCCGCATGCCCGTCTGTGTTTGTGTGTGTGTGGAGTTACATTGATGCATTTCTTGAGAAAGGTGCAAGAATTTCACCTACACAGAGGGACACATTGCTTTGTTATTTATAATAGAAAGCTGAATTTTAATTTTTTAAAGGACACTGCTAATGATTGGGAATCGAGTTTTTAGTTTTGCTATTTTTTTTAATTGGTAGAGGATTTTTATATATTTTTTCCATTTTGTTGGGTTGTGTCCTTATTTATATAAATACTTTATCTGTAAGAGGCAAGGAAGAAACCTTCCTTGCTTTTAATTATTGTGGTTGTCATTGTCCCTGTTTTATTTCTGCTGTGATTTATCTGTCTTCTAAATGAGAAAATGTTTTCCTGTATTTGTACATTGTCAGATTCTATAGTTTCATAGATAATTTAACCAAATTGCTCTATGTATTATTATTCTGTGAGTATAAAGTTCTATTTTAACCTCTGTAAATACTCCAGAACTGGCTTCTTTTCTCAGACTCCCACTGTGGAGTTATTGTTTACATCACAAAAACTGTAGAATCTCTATGCTCATGTACTGTAAATAGTGAAGTGATCTGCTTATAAATAAACTTAACAAATACACTATGGAGATTAAAAAGGAAACACCGCCCACAGCCCTGCCCAGGTGTGTCTTTATTGGCCCTGTGTGCGCCTTGCGGGACTGGGGAAAGGATTCTGGTTTTGGTGCCGCCCCAGAAATGACCGTGGTCAAGGTGTGCCCCGCCAACAGTCCACAATTTTCTGAGCTCACGTCTTCCTTCATGGCAGCTTTCACAGACTGCAATGAGTCATTCAGACTTACCTCGCATAACAGCTGTCCCATGACTGCCTTTTGCCATGACTTTTATAAAGCTGCACCGCTTTCTGAACAGGAACTCCCTTGTTTTGGCGTATCGACCTTTTTACGCAAACACTAAATGAACATGCCGAATGAGATGTTTGTGGTTTCAGGTGGAAACACTCACCAGTGGACTCTAAAGCAGCTTCTGGCCAGAGGATGTGGACAACAGATTTGAAGTGTGTGCCGTATTTAGGTGAACTAGAAACTTTCCTTTGCTCGCGTACTCCCAGCCGGAGCGGTGAGGTGCCGTTTTCCAAGACTGAGCCTTCCTCGTGTGCACCTTTCCTCAGTTTCAAAGCGCTCTTGGGTTTAGCTTTCATTTCGCCCTAAAGCTGCTTTAACCTTAATATTTTTTCGCATTAGTATTTTTAAGCGCACGTTGAGTGCCAGACATCCATGTGCCCCTAGAGGGTTAAAACATTGGTGAAGAAAATCACACACAAACCAGGACAGGTACAGTAAGCCACTTCATTTCGTGTTACGTGCAGATGGCCCTCGAATTGTTGTTTATTACCTACGGAAACCGTTTGTCATTGTTCACGTGATTTATTTTTTCAATCTGGAAATTGTTTGGATTTCTGTGGCCGGAAGGGAAGGCATGGTGATTTTTCCCTTTAAAATGAATGGGGCGTTTGCACTTAGCAGTAGGGTTCCCTGGCGTGTTCGAGTCCTTGGAGAGGTCCTCCGTGTGACTGACTGACTGCTCAGCGTCTGTCACCCCCTTACCAGGTGCTAAACTCCAGGAGAACAAGGTGCTTCTCCGTTCACTGCAGGGCGCCTAGCCCCATTAACCAGGAATTCATGAATGAGCGAGCAAGAGGCTCCTACCTGTGGCCTGATGACTGCATAGCTGGGGAGGCAACCAATCCACAGAGTCACAGAAATAATCCCTTCAAACGTGCAGCCGGTGGTGCACGAAATAGTGGTAGATTTAGAGCCTCAAGACCTGTGCGCTGAGACCCAGCTCTGCCATTTTTGTGTTGCACAAACTCGGACAAGGCATCTCGCTGACCTCTGGCATCCCCAGCTAGGAAACGAGATGATTAGCTTAGATGAACGCCAAGGTCCTGAAAAAGGCGGGTTCTCAGAAGCAGTTATGTTGCAGGGGAAATGGTTACAAGCCAGGAGCTGCTTGGCTTTAAGTCCTGACCTCACCACTTACCAGCCGGATGTCCTTGGGCAGGCTTCTTAACCTCTCTGAGTCTCTTCCTTATTGTGTGTTAAACGCAGCTAGTAATCATTTCTACCCCACAGGGTTGTGAGGATGAAAGAGATCGTGCACAGTACTCGGGATATTAGCGGCACTTGGTCAACATGAGGTGCCATCCTCATTGTGCCTGGTCTCGTGTGGTCTATCCACAGCCCGGTGGGAGGCAGGGCAAAGATTATGACCCTTCTTTGACAGATGTGGGGGGCTGAGGACTAAAGATAGTGGAGGGAACCTGCCCAGGGGACAACCTGGGCCAGCACCATCACCTGTATATGCCTGGGTGACACCTCTCTTCTTTACCACTTAATCACTACATGTGACGTGCTTAGAGATGCACCTTTGCTTAAAAGACCGCCGCTCTGAGAGTGTCAGCTTCAGGAGGGCAGGAAACCTAGCTTGGGAGTTAAAAGATGAGCCCTCCAGACCCAGCTCCCTGTTCACATAATGACCTGAAAGTATAGGCCAGGCTCATGCGTCAGGAACTCTGATCTGCTGTGGAAGCCACAGGGACAAGTGCCCTGTACACTGTGTTCTCATGAACTTGGGCACCTGCTTCTGGAGGGAAACCAGGGAGTTGTGCCATGAACTTTGCACAGCCCATCCCCTTGCTGGGCTTCAGCTTCCTCATTTATGTGAAAATAAAGTGGGGGCGGTGGTTAGAGTGGATTAGTGGTTTACAAACAGTTTGGAGAAACCATGTATTCTCTCTCCTCAAAGCAACTAGAGCCAACACCCACCTATAGGAGAACCAGGGACAGAGGAAGTAAATGGATAAATCCAGAACATGGGATAACTGACACTTTCTGCAACAAGAAAGAGAGCACTGTTATGGATTAAAACACACTCAAAGGACATAACAACTAAAAGTGTTGAGTCTGGCATTAATTGCATATTTAATTGATGTCTACGAAATCTCGAATGTTGGGTTTAGCTCAATAAAAATTTCTCAAGGCTGAAAACTGAAAGCCCCTAGATAAAAAGTAAACTCAAATCTCATTCATCTTTCAAATCCTATGACTCTTTTTCTTCTCAAGAAGGTGTCCTGTTTGCCACTGGCGTGGGTGGTCTCTTCCTATGTAGGGCAGGGCCATTCTGGTCAGCAGATCACCCGTGGGCTACTGGATACAGCAGGACTTGGATGCAGGGGCAGCCCCTCCAAGGCCAGAGGTCCCCGCAGGCTGATTTCCTGCTGCGATCAGACAGAAAAAGAACGCAAGGTAAGAGGAGGCTGCAGCAGGGCTTCCTCTTTGCCCCGGTGTCGACCAAGAGTTACAAGTTTGGAGCTTTCTGAGGCCGACAGATAACCACCCATGCGGAAGGCAAGTCAAAGACAGGGGAATCCGAGATAGCAAGAATGTTTCTCTATACTAAGAAAAATAGCAATCATGATGACACATGGCAACCCCCACTTGGCACCAATATTCGAGAGACGACAGAGAGTGGTGGGGACTTTGCCAAACTGGACAGATTCCCCTGTCCCGTCTAAAGGCGTGGAGCGGGGGCTGCCACTCAGTGCCAGCTAATTGCTATCATGCAGAAATCCAGGGGCATGTGGACAGATCTCAATATTTTACAAAGATATACTGGAAATCCGGAGTTTTAAAATTGGAAATGTCCTCATTTTAAAATGTAGACAGCAAATTTACATTTTAAACAAATGCAGGGCAAATGAAAGATATCTCACAGGCTACAAGTTCGCACAGACCTGCCACTTGCCCATAAGACAATATGTGCACATTAGAAAGAGGCACTTCGTCCTCTGGACAAGTTGCGACTATGATACAAATCTGTGGTGGCTGTAATACATGGGACACCTGCAGCTGTGCAAAGTACAGCTTACAAAACCACGAGGGGCGGCCCCACATGTGTAGCCGCCAGTTCAGAATCACCCCACACCGCACAGAGCAGAGCAGAGACCCGTCCATGCTAAGAACCGTGTGCAGAGGGCCAGTGAGCAGAGGAGGATGGTCAGGGTGGGGCGGGGACCAGAGCCACACAACCAGTAAAGGAAATGACTTGGGGAAGGGGAGTATGCTGCTGACTAGGACGAGATGGAAACCCGCGAGTCCCAGTTGACTCCTGAACGCAGGCCTGTGGCCACTGGATGAAAGTTTCAACAAGGAGAACAGTTTCAGTTCAAGGAAGAGCTTTCTAATAGTGGCACTGAATGAGACTTCCATGGAAGGGAGCGAGCCCTCCGTCACTGGTAGTGTGCAAGCAGAGGCTCATAAAGGTATAGACAGGACTCACACGCCAGACAGAAGGCTGGAAAAATGACCCCTAAAATTCCTTCCAACCACTAATTTTAGGTCTTTGTCCCTGGGTAGGGCCCTGTGTCCACAGCCTCCGAATTAGAATCTGTCCGACACTGGTTGCGGGGCAGCGAGGGGATCTTTGCTGGAAACCTCAGCCTGGGGCAGCGGCCTCTGCCCCTTACTAATGGTGTGACTTGGCCACAGTACTTCGGCGAGCCTCAGAGCCCTCCTGTAGAATGGGGACAATAATAGGTGGTGGGAGGCCTGAATGGGAGCCCGTGTGAGAGGCTCTGAGTCTGGGCCAGGCACACCGTGAGCGCTCAGTGGGAAGGTCAGGGCTCCCCGTGCTCCCCGTCCCACGAACCTTGCTTGGCTGCCTGCTGCTTCTGCTTCTCCTCTTCCAGAGCCTTCACCTTGGCATCGTACTCGTCAGCAAGTGCTTTCCACTCCTTGCGGTTGTTGGTGATCCCGTCAAGCATGGGAGTGATCTCCTCATGGAAACGGGAGAATTCCTGGAAGAGACAGAGCCTCTGGTGCAGGGTCCGGGCTGCAGGCGGAGGCTCAGCTGGATTTGTCTAAACCTCGAATGGGCTGCCTGGGCAGGTGGCGGGCTCCCCGTCACCCAGCAGTGTGCATGCTGACGCTGTGTGGCCTCCAGTGAAGAGAGCCCATTGTTCTGCGGCTCAAACCCTCCTGTGGCTCCCCCAGCCCTTCAGGATGGAGCGCAAACTTGTTAGCATGGCTTTCAAACCCTCCCAGGCGCGGGGCCTCCCTGCTTCACCACCTCGGACCCTCCAGGTATTCCAAATCTCTCCATTGCTGGAGTGAATCCTGCCTTCTGGGGGCTTCAGGTGAGCTCTGCCCTGGGCTGGAACACTCACCGCCCCCTTTTCCCCCGGAGGCCTCCACTTAGATGTCCCCCCCTCAGGGAAGCCTCTTCCCACACAAAGACACTCGGTAAAATATGTGTTGAGGGAAATCGGGATACTGCAAAGAGGATTCTTAAGTTCTCTTTAGCTCTAAGACTAAAGACAATGCCTTTGAGCACAGCACCCAACAGTTTATGAAGCGCTCCCCTCCTTCCCTCCTCAGAAACTCCTGTGAGGTGGGGAAACAAGATTCATCGCTCTGGGAGTTTTAGGAGAGGAGATCGAGCTGCAGATTGATGGAGCTGATTCAAGGGAAGAAGGGCAAGCCCAGGGCCAGTTGTTCTCAGAGCTGCCTGGGTTCAGATCCAGGGTCCTGCCACAAGCCGTATGGCACTGGGCAGATTACCTATAGAGCTTCTCCCTAACCATGAAGTCAGGACAGTACAACACCCACCTCACAGGGCTGCGGTGCTTCACACATAAAGCACACAGCCCAGTCTCCTTGTTTAATACCGTTACTGACGATAGCGGGCCGCCTCTGCTGCTCTGCCTGTGGCTCGGAGGAGCCCCCGTTACACTGCGTTACATCAGAGAGGCACTTGTTCGCCTCTGGAGCATGTGAACTTCCTCCTCACAGAATGGATGCCGCTCACGCAACCGAAGAGCCCTGAACTGCGGGGCAGGGGCCCGGGCTCTAATCCCATTTTATGGCTGAGCCTGTGATCCTGGGCCTGCCATTGCTCACCTGCAACCTCTGCGTTTTCATGTGTAACATGGCCAAAGTCAGAGGAACAAATGGGAGGCAAAAGGAGGCACAGATAATATGGAACTGGGGGCAGTGGGATTCTCAAGAGGGAGAAGTTAACCTGGAGCCCTTGCAAGAGCTCAAGGTTACACTGTCATGTTTCCACCAGCTAGGGAAGGTGGGAGGGAGTAAGTGTATGTTTTCTCTTTCCCTGCCTGAAACCACACTCTGTCATTTGTCCCACAAGACCCCAGAGGGCTGTCCTGAGGACCAGATACCACTGCAGATGAGAAAAGCTTTGTAAAATACCCCCCAAGGTCACTTGCCAGGGTTTATTTTTCCTGATGGCATTTGGGAATCCCAGCATTATCAAAGACAAAGACTCGGGCCTGCGGAAGCGAAGGACCCACCTTGTAGACAAAGGTGCAGACAAAGTCAATGAAGCCGACCTGCAGCTTAGGGAGTTCGTCCGCCTTGTTTCTGTCCATCATGGGCTGTTACGGGGGAGAAAGAGTTAACTGCCCTGGGCTGCTCCTGCCCTGATGCAGGTAAGGGCCCTGCCCTCCCTGTGAGGCATTCTTGCCAAAAGAAATAGCAAACCTCAAACTCCTCAAGTTTCCAGATCTAATTAGCAGTTCGCTAGAAATACTGGGATAGGGGAACATATTAAATAACACCATGAAAGTGCAGTCAACCGAGTCTGCAATGTGAGAAACTGAAGACCCACCCCCTTCAACAAATAAATGGCATACACAAGAAAAAAAGAGGACGAGGAAACGACTATTGATGAAAAGAGACTTAAGAAACACAAGAAGAGGGAGTTTGTTCCTTGGTTGGATCCTGATCTGACCAACTCAAGCTAAATTATTTTCTTTATGCAACTGGGGAAAATGAACAGACTGGGGATTTGGTGATATTAAAGAATTATTACTCATTTTTTGAGTGCAGTAAGGGTATTGTGGTCATATGTGTGTTTGTTTACAGTTCTTATCTCTTAGAGATACATACTCTAAAGTATTCACAGCAGAAATGACACCTGGGGTTTACTTTCAAATGCTTCAGTCAAAAGATTAAGAAATGCATGGGGAAGAGGCTGTTGCTGGTGGCTGGGTCTGGCTGAGGGGCCCATACAGTTCATTAACCATTCTCTCTGCGTTTGAGGGTGTTAAAGGAAGAGGAGAAGCCCGCATCCCAGAGGCCTTTGCTGTTCGTGTGCATTGCCCGCTCCTCACAGGGCCCTGCCTGAGCCTCATATGGTGCCCTGCCATTTTTAGCACTTCCCCAGTTTAGCCCATCCCCTTATCTGTGATTCTGTCCCCAAAATGTCTCTCCTTGTTACCCCACCTTTACTTCCTAGCCCTGCCTCATGCCAGGCCCTCGGTGAACCCTCTAACTGGTCTCCAGTGGGAAGCTGGCTGACTGTCCAGTCAAGTTTAACTATCAACATCGATAGATTCTCAGCTTGATAAACGAGGCCTTCCTTCCTCCTCACACTCTGTGCCGTTAGAATGGGGCCCGGGGAGGTGGACTCCCAGGCTGTTGGAACTAAAACGGATATACAAGTTTTGGTGTCCACTTGCCAATCTCTACTTAGCTGAGTTAAGGACAGATACATTAGAGTAGGGGTCCCAAACTGTAGGAGGGCACACATTGCTGGGCTCACCCCCAGAGTTTCTGCTTAAGCAGGTCCGGGGTGGGTCGTGTGAATTTGCATCTCTGTTCTGTTCCCAAGTCAGGGGGTTGACGGTGGTCCACAATTTCAGAACCCCTGCGTTAGGGAAAGGTCATCCTTAGGGTGAGGTCACACTGCTCTATGTCAGGGGCCGGGGAGCGGACACATTGCTCTGACATGGCAAAGTCACAAATGTCCATCAGGATGAGATCA
Source organism: Mormoops blainvillei (assembly GCA_004026545.1). Classification (NCBI taxonomy): domain Eukaryota; kingdom Metazoa; phylum Chordata; class Mammalia; order Chiroptera; family Mormoopidae; genus Mormoops; species Mormoops blainvillei. Next base: position 25,885 of record PVJD01011176.1, on the reverse strand, counting down.
CGCACCACGTGTCAGACCGACGTCCCCTCTCTACTCACAATGGGATTCTGCTGCAGCACCGTGCGCTCCAAGTCCCCCTGCTCCCAGAATTCAGCAGCAACCAGCAGGGCTACCTGCAACGGGCAGACCCCCCGCCCCCACGGAATCAAGCCCTGGCCCCAGTGCTCCTGACCCGTCCCTTGCTTCCGCTCCGCTGGGGTCTCCAGCTAAGCCAAACCATAAACCCCACCCCGTGCCCTGCCATCCCCGCTTCGTTGTCGTCTTGGGAGAGGTCCCAAAGTGATGGCCGTGTCTTGCCAGAGGAAGATGGAGCAAAGGTGGGCTGCCTCTGTAGCTGGGAGTCTGAGCCACGTTAGCTGGAATCCCCCTCCCCTTGGACCAAAAGGAGTCCATACCTTGCTCTGCACCTCCCAGGGCTTGGTGATGGCTGAGAGGTCACAGGCGGTCATCATCATGGCCCTGAGCAGGAAGACACCGCTCGTCAGTCCCAAGTTACTGAAGGCTGCAGGTTCTGGTTAATTCCATCGGTCCCTGCTTTCCGTCCTCCCACTAGTAGGCCACTTCGCCCCATTATGAGGAGAGAGGTCACTTCCCTGGGACATCTCGAGGTGGGGTTCTGAAGTCAGACAGTGATTTAAATCCTGCCTCTGTCAATTACTAGGAGTTTGAGATCGAACAGTTACAGCAACCCTTCTAAGCCCGGGTTTCCTCATCTGTAATAATAATGGGAATTTCCTCATGGAGTGGGAGCAAGATTAAATGAGATAATGGTGTGAAAATCTAAGCACAGTGCCTGCATACAGTACGTGAACAATAAATATCGGTGATTATCATGAACATATATGGGGGTTTTATTCTATGAGTCTGTTCTAGGCATTTCATAAACCTCAATTCCATGTAAATCTCATCACGTCTTCAGAGTTTCTTCTCTCTTGTCTAGCATAGAAGAATGTTTGTCAACATTTTTCCCATCACCCTCCCCCCACTACTCTCAAAGACCCTTTTTAGACTTTTTTTTGTATAATTGCTCCACCATGAAATTTTAATACCACAGACACACTGTATATCTGCTTGGAGATTCCAAGGACCATTGTAATATCTAAGATTTTTTGCCCTTCTCCAAGAACCACTTCTTGTCCCACGGGCAATGCACGGGGAGAAGTGTGGCTTGGTCATTGTGAGGAAGACTTATGCTAAGAAGCAGAGAAAGGATTCTTCAAAACTCACAAATGGTACACTTAAGATCTGTGCATTTCATTGTAGGCAAAGTTTGCTTTCAAAGGAAAAACGAGCTATGAACAAATACTGACCTCTAGCTAAGGATGTACATGTTGAAGTATTTGAGGAAAAGTGCACTGATATATGCAACTCGCTCTGAAACGCATCCGACAAGCACGCTGGATCGACAGAGGGGTGAATGGGTAGGAATGTGTTAACGGCTGAATCTGGATGGCGGGCACGAAATTCTTTCAACTCTCTGTATGTCTGAAATTTTTTCCTAGTAAAATGTTGACACAAATTAAAACGCGAACTGATGAAATTAAAAAAAAAAGAACTCAAGGAAGAGACTGGAAAAAGAGATAGGATTAAAAGATAAACTCTTAAAGGAGTTTCACAGTAACAGGAAGGTACAGTAAGTTGATTACAAGGGCAGGTACAATATAAGATGGAAGGGGAGGGTACACAGACCAAGAATTGGAGCAAGGAAAAGGAATTCAAGAAGGAGCTTCGAAGACTAGGGCGTAGCGGCATGAGTGCCTGGGATGGGAATCCAGGGCCACATGGTATGGGCGTTAATTCCATGCTGGGGAGGGTGGACTGTATCCAATAGCATGGAGAGCTATTGAAAATTTAGGACCCAGCCATGACCTCTTCAGAGCTATGCTGCAGGGAGGCAGGTTGGCCAGACTTAGTGGACAGAGTAGGGAGGAAAGAGTGGAGATGCTGCAGTAACTCAGGCAGGAGGGCCTGACCTGCAGCGTCACTTGTGGGCTGGGGGAGCGTGGGGGCGACCCACACGGTAGTGTCATCCCAACTGGCGTTGGGTAGGCCAGTCGATGGGCAGCAGCTGCGGAGGGAGGATATGGTTGGAGAAACCTGGGGCCCTGAACCTAACTAGCTGCTGGGATGGTTTTACAATTAACCAGCTGTGTCTGCAACAGGTTACCTAAGCTGGTCTGGGAGGCCTTAAGAATTGCTCATAAGATAGTAACAGGTTTAAATATCTTTAATTAAGTAAACCCTCAAGTAAATAAGCTTTCGAAAATGCCTACATTTCTTAGAAACACCTTCATACTTTGTCATAACTTCCGAAGACATGCTCTTGGCTTAATGATAGGTGTTGTAGATGCACGTTGTGCTAACTATCAAAGAGATTAAGCGAATGATCGCTCAGCTATGCATGCAAGAGTCCCTGGCTCCCTGTAACCAGTCAGCGTCCACAGTTTAAGCCCATGGGCGTGGCTTCAGGAGAGCACTGGATGTTTACTTTCCTGGGCTGGGGAGATCATGTGAAAATCACTCCCAGCTGTTGGGGAAACATACCTAAGTATTTTATAGACAGAGATTTGGTATGGGGTGGGGGTGGGGGTGGGGAAAGGTCAGGAAGAGGATACCTGGGTACCAGAAAAGCCAATCCAAAGCTTCATGCCCTAAAGACAAGGCATTACATTCACTTCAGCACCACTCCCTCATGTGCTCTGGGGCCAAGATGCCAGGCTAGGCATTGGGGATCCAGAGAGACCCGCAGGGAGCTCACAGACACTGAAGGAATAGAGAGCAAAAACACGGTCATTGCAATGTGCTAAGTGGGATGGCAGAAAGGAGTACCAGGTGCAGAGGAAAAAGTAATCCAAAGGTGAGAGCAGCCAGCTCAGTTCAGGGGCTCCCAAGAGGTGACAGAGGGGCAAGGCCGTGAGGGGTGCCTAGGAGCTCCCCAAGAGGAGGGAGAAGAAAGGCTGTAGTGGTCAGAGGTGCAGTGGGAGTGCGCGGGACTGCCCTAGGGCAGATGGCCGTGTAGAAGGCGACCAGAGGGAGTGGTCCTCTGTCCATCCTAGCACCCGAGTATGCGTGCCAGATGCCGGGCAGGGGCTAGTTCATGGGGGGCCCTGCTCTCAGGGAGCTTGCAGAGGTGTTGGGGAGGCACACATTTATCACATAAATGAATGTAAATGTGTCAACAAAAAACCTGCTCTGAAGGAAAGGAGTTCTGGGAGATTAGATAGCAAGAGAAACTGACGTAGGTCTGGGAGGTCAGTGAGGGCTTCCCTGAGGAAGTGACTCTGAGCTGATACTTGTTGGAAGCATAGCTGTGAACTTGGTAAAGAAGGGAGTGGGAAACACATTCCAGGCAGAGAGAACTTACAGTACGCAGGCTCTGCGGGAAGAGCTGGAAGGTGAGAGGAGCTCAGGGAGCAGAGCAGGTGGCAGAGGGTGAAGACAGAAGCCCAAGAGCTGAGCAGGTGCAGACCCTCAGAGCCTGGGCACTGGTAGGGGGGCGTCTTCATGCTAAGAGCAGCAGGAAAAGCCACTGAAGAGTTAAAGCAGAAGGGTAAATGAGTCAGATCTGCATTTTACAGAGACCACTGAGGCTTTGGTGTGGAGGGGACAGCGATGGATGCCAGTGAAGAGCCCCATGAGGAAGCCATTGCAGGACCTGGACAGGAGATGAAGGTGGTGATTAAAAGAAGTGTCTAGATAGGCAAAGCATTTAAGAAGTAAGCTCAGCGGGGCTTGGGGATAGGTCAGACATGCAAAGTGAGGAAGATGGAGGGGTCCGGATGGAAGGGAGGAAGGGACAATATGGTTATCATGCAGAAGAGTAAGAGTAGGCCATGAAGATTTTGTATGCTGAGACATTTGTACCTTATCCTCTTGGCAGGTGAGTCATCAAGAGCAGGTGATGGAGTCGAATGGGAGAAGAGTATAAAATGCTATGCAGAGCTTTGGAATCAAAGCAATCGGTTCCTCGGTCTCCTTACTTGCTGGGCCCAGGGCAAGTGACTTAAGGTCTTTGGGTCTCCATTTGCTCATTTGTAGAATGAGATCATCATATTAGGCTGGATCATATAGAGTTCAGATTTTGTGGGTCAAAAGTCAGCAGTTTCATGTGGTTCAGTGTCACATATCCATTCCAAGAGTGTTGTGACCCCACATAAGATGATTTTCCTAGTGCACACATTATCCTCATCCTCATTACCACAACCTTCATCATATTAACCTTTCGTTCAGGTGCGCCCAGCTGAGTAGAGCTGGCCGACTGAAACAAGTTGAGCTCCTGCTCACCTGCACCATCCCTAAAGCAAGTGTCTCTTCCACGCAGCTGTGCAGCTCAGTGGCACTTCTCCCTGACCCCTGAAAACATCCCGGCCCCACGGAACAGGTATTCGGACACTCCCTGGAATGACGCCTGGCCTGGAGGGTGTGGCCTGCAGGAAAAGGCCTGAGGGAGACTGAGAGAGCCTGAGAAAGCTGTGGGAGTGCAGGAGAGGGGTGGAGTGACTTGGGTTCCAGTCCTTGGTGCCCCACTAATGCCCATGTGACAGTAGGTAAGTCACTTGGTCTCTCTGAGCCTCACATTCCTCATTTGAAAAACACTAGACCAGGATCTGGCAACTTTGTACTACTGTTATCCTCTTCGAGCAGGTGAGGAAACTGAGGCACAGAGGGATGAAGCAACTTACTCAAGGTCACACCGCTGATTAGTGAGAGAGCTGAGAGTTGAACCCAGCTGTCGGGTGCCAAACCCCCAGTGCGTAACAGCTACACTCTACCCAGGGGTAAAGCAGCACTAGCTGTACATCTAGTCACCTAACCGACAGACCCTGAGATGGCTTTACAGCAGTGGTCTTACTCCAGGGCCAGTTTTTGCCCCCAGTAGATACTAGGCAATGTCTAGAGTTATTTTTGGCTGTCACAACTGGGAGGAGGGGTTGCTACTGGCATCTCGTGGGTAGATACCAGGGAGGCTGCTAAACACCCTACAATGCATAGGATAACTCTCCACAACAAAGAGTCATTGGCCCCAGATGTCAATAGTGTTGAGGTCGAGAACCCTGCTTGACCGGTTCTTCAAACATTTTCCATTGAGTGCCTACCTAAAGAACTTTGAAATATACTGAGCTTCTTACACATGTTTAAGTTGACATTTTGACTATTACATCCAAAGTTTAAATATTTGCAAAGGGTCCAATTTGTAGAACATTAAAAAATATAGACATTTTAAAATAAAATGGTTACATCGTTCTTTAAATACAAAGGAATCTAAATAGCATAGCGATTTCATAACCATCGGCTCATCATCCACTTACAAATACATGAACAAGCTTTGCTGTAAGAGTCTGGAATTTACACCTTCCCTTTTCTCCATAAACTTGTATTTCTACTTGACTTTCCCTACAGATTTTATCCTAATGTTTTGATATATATGTCTGTACATGTGTATATATGTATGCATATACATCTGTACATATGTATATATCGATGAAGGACTTTTGAGCATCTATATGTATACTATATATTAAAAATCTTTCATTGATCACCCTTTCATATTTATTTGCTACCAAGTGTGTCCATTAATTAAACTTATATAAATGTTTTTTCTTTGACTATAGGCCTCAAAGTGTTAAATTTTTTCTTTTGGATTAAGTTATTATTATCACGCAATTAACCAATACAATGAAATATACCTGTTACCTATTTTTAGAAATATTTACTACCCAAAATAAATTTTTTAGAAACTCATCTCTTAATGAGACAGGATGAGGCTACTTTTAAAAGGTGAGTTAATGATTGAATATTCCTTATTCTTAGGCCGAGATAGGATTTAACAGCTACTTTATGTAATTTTTTATTTTTATAAGTGCAGGTAATTAGAAGCCTTGGGAATGGAAGGAGTTTTGTGACAATAATGTCACCCAATTCCTTGAATTCTTCCAAATTATCTTAAAAATCATACTCTGATCTTTATTCTGAATGATCAATCAGCTGAAAATTCAATTAGATTCTCCTTCAATTTTGTTTAAAGTTAACATTACAATCATTCACTTCCTCAATTTCTGGGAAGTATGCCATAAATATTTGACCAAGACTTTTCATATGACTATAAATTACACCCCTGCTCATTTCTCTATAGCACTTTGGTTAACCCAAGATACTCAGAATGGGTTGGGTCTATTAAAACATTATTAATTATAATATATCTTCCAGTGTTAAATTTTTTATGAAGTGCTTTTATCTTATCACAAGTTTTACCTAAGTATGTTTCAGCAAAACTTTGCAGTTGCAGCTCTGGCCAGGTGGTTCAGTTGTTAGGAGCGTTGTCCCATACACCAAAAAGTTTCGAGTTTGATCCCAGGTCAGGGCTTTGAGGCAACCAACTGATGATTCTCTCTCTCTCTCTCTCTCCCTCCATCTCTCTACCCCCCTCCTCTCTCTCTAAAATCAATAAACATATCCTCAGATTTGTGAAACTGCAAAAAAAACTGTGAAGCTGCAGATTTGACTCATTTAATTCATGGGAATGTTTGTCATACTACATAATTGGAAATGCCAGTCTTTTACTGTCAACCAAAATAGGCGACTCTGACTCGTTCCTGTCAGAAAGAATCTGCTTTTATTTTTGAATTCAAATAAGCATGTTGGAATGCTTCCCGATGACACCCATCTTATTTTTCATTCTTAATTCTAAGAAAAGTAGAGACGGATAGATGCACATGCGATGGAGAAGGCCTTGCTTGGGTGTCTGATGCCTTGATTAAAAGAGGCTTTGAAGACAGCAGTATTTCAAATAGTCTCTCTGATGCTGTAGAGGTCTTTGCGCCATAGGAAGGTTCAGGAAAGGGCAAGCTTGCCTTTATTTTGTGAAGTGGGAGAGGAGTGAGGGAGCTGAAAATGCCTCATCCACTGTGGTTTCTTAGGAAGGTAATATTAAGACAGAGACCATGGATTCCCTTGAGGCCATCCATGCCCCTGGAGGTCTTGGAAGGCTTTGGGTTGGAGAGGAACAGGGAGGGCTTTGTGTGCTGTAACATGAAGTCTTCCACTTAAGACTACCTTGGCTTTTTCAGTGACTGAAGTCCTGCCTCTAGTTTAAAAAAAAAAAAATCTCTTGGAAATCCTTCTATCATGTCTTTGTAAAGTCTGTATGACATTCCATTGTATGAAAGTACCATATGTATTTGTAGAAAGTTAGTAAACAGAAACTTCATTTAAAATGAAGTAGGGAGGCCAGAAGGGGGGTTCTCACGCCCTACATTGACCTCAAAGCACTAAGGGAGATGGCTCTTTATGGCAGTCTTCCCAACTTCCTCTTCCCTGTAAAAGAGTTTCCTCTCCTCTGTTTTAACGGACTTGTGCGTGACCTGCCGTGGTTGCTGGTTCTGGATTGCAAATTCTTTGTTGTTCCTGAATAAACCCATTTTGCTGGCAAAGTATCTGGCTGCATTTTTGTGCCCATCAGTGACATAGAAGTTGTTTTCAATATTTTTCATGATTACAAATCATGCTGCAATGAATAACTCTGTGCACACTCCTTGGCGGGGGAGAATACCTGGAGGGTGAAGGCCAGGTGTGGATCGCTGGGTCAGGGTATGGGCATTCGCACTTGTCAGAGGTATTGCCCACTGCAGAGGTTGCACCCATTTACATTTCCAGCAGCGAATGAGGCGGTCTCTTGCCCCTCGCTCTGCCCAACGGCAGTGTGTTCTCGAACGTTTTCATCTTTGCCTATAGGCAGGTAAACAATTAATTCTACTCTGTGTAGTTTGATTTTTCTGTACCGTAAATGTGACTAAGGTCATCATCTCTTCATAGGTTTACATCCCTCTGTAATTCCTTTTCTGGGAAATATCTGTTCATGTCTTTTGCCTGCTTTTCTATTGGATTGGTTTTTTTCCTGAATTGCATTAACACTTTATTTACTAAGAGAATTAGCTCTTTCTTTTTTTTTCTTTTTCTTTTTTTGGTCAGAAGTGCCGCAGATATTTTTCCCCAGCTTGTCACTTGCATTCTGACTTCAGCTATGCATTCTTGGGTGTCTTGTGCAGAAACCCCTAATTTTTATGTAGTCAAATTTATCGATCAATTTATGACTTTTGAATTTTATGTTTCACTTCTCTGAAATCACTCTTTTTAATTCTACCATGTTTTTCCTCCTCTCTCCCCATTTTTGGGTTTGTCTTCTCATTATTTTAAAATCCATGAACCATCTGGAATTTATTTTGCTATGGGAGTGAGATAGGGATCTGGCTTTGGAGCCGCCTAATGGTATAATACAAAATATCCTTGGTCTTTGTCCCTGGCTCCTGGCATAGAGCTTTGACAACGCTTGGGATTTCCTAAGTGATCGGAGTATCTTTCGCCCCCCTTAAGAAGCCCCCTTTGGGTTTACATTCATGGGATGACTGCCCTGGGGCTAGGTCCCTAGGTAGACTCAGAGTGGGGCTTGTCACCAGAAAGACCAGGTGAGTAGAGGGCTGGAGCTTTCAGGCCCACCCACTGACCTCTGTGAAGGGCTGGGGTGGGGGGCTGCAGGTTAAGCTCTATAAAAACTCTTGAACAATTGAGATTTGATGAGTTTCAGGGATAGTAAATGCATCCAATTGCTGGGAAGGCAAAGCACCCCAGTACCATGGAGACAGAAGCTCCTGTGTAAGGGACCCTTATGTACCTCCTCATCTGGCTGTTCTCCTGTATCCTTTATCATGTCCTTTATAACCAACTGGTAAATATAAGTAAATGTTTATCTGAGCTCTATGAGCTGCTCTAGCAAATTAATTGAACCTGAGACGGGGCTCATGGGAAGCTCCAATGGATAGCCAGGTGGCCAGACAACAGGTTACAACTTTGACTTCGGATTGGCATCTGAAGTGGGACCAATCTTGTGGGACTGAGCACTTAACCTGTGGGATCTGACACCATCCCCAGGCCTGGTTGGACAATGCAGGGCTGAGGGAATGACAACTTGCCACTTACCCCCTCTTCCCTGTGCCTGTCCCAGTGGCTACCCCATCTCTGTTGCAGGGGCTTGCAACATCTGTGACTTAATCCAGCCTCATCTCCACAGAAGCATCTGAGGATAAACAAACAACCTGACGCTTCCTTGGGAAGACCTTGTCTGCTATGACCGTCAACGCCCAGGGCCGAACACAGGGGAGCTAGCGGACCACATGGCTTAGGCCACATATTCACAGAAGGCCTTCAATGTACTCTTCTCACCCCATCATCAATTGAGGTGAATCATGGAAGCACATTGAAAGACCTGAAAGAAGATATTCACCAGAAAACTTAAATTTGAGTCCCATTGCTAGACCTCATGCCAACAAGGCACAATAAATTTCATATCAATCACGTGACTAATTTGTGAATAGCACAGCAAGACCGTAAGACATTGCTATATACAAAAGAATACTAAAAAAATTGAGCCTACATATTTTGAATGACACATAGTTATCACTCAAATCATAATTAGTATAATGCTCTGTTTTATCAAAAATGTTAGTTACATCCCTTTATCTCCAAAATTCTGAATTTTATGACAGAAATACTTCAAATATTATGCTTTTTGTATATAGAGAAATAAAATAATACTACATTGTCTTGGATTTTAGTGCCAAAATAAAAGCTAAACATGTACCATAATTTCTGCAATTCTGGTTTGGCATAACTTCATTTTTTTACATGGGTTGGAGGCCTCCAAAAGTGGGAAGTGTCCCATAGGTCACCTGAGGACAGCAAGGCCTGTCACTTCAGCAGCTCCTTATGACCCTGGGATAACAGGATCAGGGTTTAAGCCCTGTCTCAACTCACATAACGATTTCCTTCCGTGTCTGTTCCAGCATCATGTACTGCGTCCACTCCTGTTGCGATTCAAATGTCTTAGACTGATCCACGATCTTTTGGAACATTGTCCTCTTCCTACAAAACACACCAATTTGTTAATGGAGCAAATCTTAGAATAAGACAACGGCAGGGCTTTGGACACTGGCTGTTTCAGACAGAGACTTGTTAAAACAACATGCTTCACAAAACAAGGTTAAAAGAACCAGGGCCTGGGAGTGAAGACCTAGGTTTCTACCCCAGACTCTTTCACGGACTTATTATCTGATCTTAGCAATTCCCTTCCCCTGGATCTCAGTCTCCCATCTATGCAATGGGAGTAATAATAGCTAACTCCCAGAGCTGTAGTGAGCATTAATGGCCCACAGCACAAGGCTTGTGTGGTGAGAGTGAATGGTCCATAGCCCAAGAGCTGTGCCTGTCAACAGTGTATGTTAATTGATTGGAACTATGGTGTTTGTTATCATTATAACTATTGCTATTGCTATTCTTATTCTGAAAATGAGAAGAAATACTCACTTGAAGTACAGGGCAAGGTCTGTGGCAATGATGGCTATGTCCATCATATGGATAGCATGTTCGTGCTGCCTACGATTGAGGTTTTGAAAGATATTCAAGCCCTGAAGAGAAAACCAAAGGAGAGATGTGAGAAGCGATGCTGGCGGTAGAGTCACCCGGTTACTGATGGTCAACCCAGACAGTGGGAGAGGCAGCCCAGGCCAAGGGGAAGAGTGCTGCCTGGCTGCACTCGGGTTTCATGTGAGATGGGGGCGCCTGCGCAGGCCCCAAAGCCCGTGCAAAGGGCCCTTACCCTACCTCATCTCGCAGCAGTGTTTTGCTAAACTCCAAGTGGTGTCTTTCCAAGATGGAGGACCCGTGGAGCTTGGCCAGTGGGTTCTGGGATCTGAGCGGGAAAGAAAGAGAGACACACACAGCGAGAGCATCAACACGGAATGGCCGAGATGAAAGGTGAAGACATAATGCAGTCCTGCCCCCTCCTAGTTCTGCAGGCAAAGGGACTGAAGTCCAGAATGAGGGGAGCTTGTCGCACAGGGAGAGAGTGGGAGCTGGGACTTGACATCACTTCTCCTGACTCTCAGCCTTTAGTTTTTTCCACAGCTGATTCTGCGGGTCTCCTTGGGGTCACGGATTCCTTAGAGAGTCTGTTGATAGCATGGGTTCTCATGCCCAGAAAAAGGCACAGACACACACAATGCCAAATGCAGCTTAAAAATTCATGGATCTCCTGTATCCATCCATGGGCACTGGCTCAGGGCCATTTTTCAGGGGTTGCCCAGCCCCAGATACTCCATACCTGAGTTTAGGGGAGACCGTTACCTTCCCGAAAGCAGTGTGTTTATTCTTGTCTTTATTAAATAAATATTTGTTCAGCACTTACTATGTGCCAAGCACTGATCTCTGCACTTAGCTTCTTACAAGATATAATGCAAACACTATCTCCAGCCTCGGAGCAGCAGCAAGTATTGAGAAGACTCAGAGAAGCATGTTCTAGTGTGTATTAATGACTTACAGGGTTATGGGACCCGGGCAGAGCCTCAGTTCCTCATCTGTAATGTAGGTATAACATTCGTCTTTGTTCTGCCCAACCCATTAGGTGGTCATGAGGGTCCACCAAGATCATGGTTCGAGGACTATGTTTCACAGGCTGTCTGGAATAGAAGCTCTGTGAGGACGGGGACTGTGCCTGTTTTGCTCAGCATGCTACCACCTTTGCCTAGCTTAGAGCCTACCACACTTGCATTAAGAGCATTATCAATACAAGGTAGATGAATATGATCGGTTACTAACTTCCTGGCTTAAATTAATTTAGCAGGTAGGAAGGGAGGGAAGAGAATGGGGGAGTTTAATATATTAGTTTCCCGTTGCAGTTAAAGCAAATGGCCACAAACTCAATGGCTTAAAAAAGAATAAAAATATATTATCTTGCAGCTCTGGAGTTCAGAGTCTAAAATGGGCCTGTAGGGCTGCCTTCCTTTTTGGGGACTCTAGGGGAGAATCTGCTTCCTTGCATTTTCTAGTTTCTCAGGGCTGCCTGGTTTCCTTGGATTTTGCAGCCTGTCTTCTGCTTTCAAAGTCAGCAGTGTAGTACCTTCTTTCCTCTTGACCACCCGCCTCCCTCGTATAAGGCCCTGCCGATTACATGGGACCACTCAGATAACCCAGGATAATCCTTGTATTTCAAGGTCCTTCGCTTCATCATATCTTTGAAGTCTCTTTTGAATGTAAGGCAACATATTCCCAGGTGCCAAGCATTGGGGTTTGGATGTATTTGGGGGTCATTATTCTTTGCCACAGGAGTTTATCCAGACCCAAAGGGCAGGAGGAAGCGAGAAGGCGTGGACAGTGGATCTTTGCTCTTGGCCGGTGAGTCTGCCTAGGCGCTGTTCAGACTTGGGTAATAATGAATCCTGGGGATGGGAGCAGGGAGGGGAACTGCTGGATAAGGGCTGACTTACTTCATCTGGTAAAGGTTGTTGGTGCCTCTGTGGTCAATGTCATGGCAGAAGGCAGCAGTGACCATGGCCAAGGCCTCCAGGTCTGTGAAGTATCGTTTGAGCTTTCCAGTCTGGAAGGGCAATCAGAGGTGCCACTCACTCCTCCCTTGTGGGGTTGGAAGCAGGGCTGAGAGGGTAGGTGCAGGGCCCAGAGCTTGGAAACATAAATCTGATCTTGGTTCTGCTCCTGTTGCCACAGGGTAATCAGATGTTTGCCTGGGATGCGGGACTTTCCATGCTGGAACTGGAGCAGCCCCAGGCAAAGGTGGGTGGTTGGTCACCCTCCCTACTCCCGAGTGACCTTAGCTGGTCCCATCTCTCTCTGGGCCTCAATCTCCCAATCTGTATACTGGAGGTGGAGGGTACTGGGCTCGATGACTGTTGAGAAACTTGCAGCTATCAGGGTATAAGATTTGGAGGGTTTTTGAACATGGCCAGACTGGTAAAGCTAACTTTCCAAACCCGGTCTAGCAGTTTAAGCACAGCCTAGGAGAATCCCTGAGCCGCCCTCAAATAGTTAACTGCTTGTTTATGCTGGGTGTCGGAATGGAGGGTGGGTCAGAGCCTGGAGAGGTGATGCTGACTCTGTGACTTTAAGAAATAAGTCAAGTCCAAGTGGTGTCACTGTCTCTTTGGTGACCTGGCCAGAATCCCGGCCTCTAGGCTCTAGTGCCTACTCTGAATGAAAAGGAGGCTGGGCAGGGGCAGGTATTTGCATCATAATCTGGATGGAAACACTTCTAAATGAAATATAAAGGACTCTGAACACTTTTAGCCAAAAATGACAGACACCAATACACATAGGTATGTCCATCCAAGGACCCTATAACATTGTGTGGAATAGTGACAGGTCAAAAACAACCCCCACGTCCAACATTAGGGGCTGAGAAAAAAATTATGTGTATTTCAACAATACAGGATACTATGCAGCCATTAAATTGTATCATGAATGGGCCCGGAAAAAATTATGCTGAATGAAATAAGCCAGACCCAAAAGGACAAATGCTGTATGATTGTACTTATATGAGGTACCTTGAGGACTCAAATTCATAAAGAAGAAAGTAGGATGGTGGCCACCAGGGGCTGGGGAGTGTGGGGAATGGGGAGTTGTTTTTTGATGGGAATAGAGTTTCAGTGTGGGAAAATGAAAACGGTCTAGAAATGGATAATAGTGATGGTCACACAACGTTGTGAACGTACTTCATGCCACTGGAGAGTGCTTCTAAAACTGGTTAAAATGGTACATTTTATGTTATGTCTATTTTACCACCATTAAAGAATATATAAAGAATGGTATTGGTATATTTATCGATTTTCAAATTAAAAAAAAGATAGTAAAGAATAATATTCAATTGGTTATAAACAAAATAAGGTGTGTATGTGTGTGTACAAATATGTTTTGAAGTTTCTAGAAGAAAATTTGGAAGAAGCTGCGCCAGGGCTATCTCCACATAACCAGGCTGGGGCTGGGGGTAGATGGCAGCTTCCTTCACTTTTGATTTTTTGTGCTTCTCTATTCTTGGAATTCATTTAGGCAAAACATGTACTCTTTTGCATAATTTTAAAAAACAATAAAGAGAGAAGGACGATGCTGCTGCAGCTGCAGCTGCTGTGTGGAGCTGAACGAAGTGGGTCATCGGGTGTAGCGGGAGCCCCCAGCCAACGCGGTCCTGCCGCCCGTACCACCAGCAAGGAGAACATGGTCTGCCCCACGTTGAAGCCGTGCCGCCAGTTGTGGTAGGTGATCCTGCGGTAGCCCTTGCTCAGGGAATACATGAAGCGCACCAGCACCTGCAAACGCGTGCGCATCAGTGAGGCAGCCTGCGCCCGCCGGGCACCCCGCCTGCTGGACCAGAAGGCAGGGACTCGCTGTAGATGCAGTAATGTCGGGCAAGCCCTTTGCAAACTGCTAACCACTGTGGAAGTGGATGTTAGGAAATCAGGTGGGTGGGAGTCACTCCACTTAATTTCCACCAATGAAGTTTTGTTACTGATCCCCAAACTGTGCCCCAGAGAGCTAGTGGCCTGGGAGAAGCTAACGTGAATTTTGCAGGGAAGGGAAACAAAAGGGGCCTTTAAATCAGTGGTTCTCAAACTTGCGCGCACATCAGAATCACTCAGAAGGCTTGTTGAAACACAAGTTCTGATTCACCAGAGCCGGGAGAGAGTCAGAGGGAGAGAGAGAGGGAGAATTTGCATTGCTGATACATTCTCAGGTTGTGCTGATGTGGCTTGGGGTAACAATTTGAATCAAACAAAATCTGGGACGTTCTGCACAAATACGCCTCCACCTTCTCTGTCCATCTCCATCCCCCTAGTTTGACAATTAGGAATTATGCAGCAAAAAAGTCCTCTTTAAATTGATTTCATCCGCATTTCCCACGTCTCATTGGACTAAAAGACCTTCTTTTCGCATTGCGTGGACTCACAGCCCCCAGAACTCAGTGCCGGAAAACCCACCTCAAGAAGCCAGCGCACCCGAAACGCCACAGTTCTGAGGAACCGTGCGCTTCTTTTTTGACAAATGACTCATCTGTGCAACATGGCTAATGCTTTCAATCTTAAAAGCCAAAGGTATGCTCTTTTTAAGTATAGATTAAGTTTAAGTTTGCAGATTTCAGTTTTAAAAGGGAGAAAAGCAAGCAAGCAAGAAGGTTGGACCCTACCTCCTGCGGAATATGAAATTTATCCACCACTTTGAGTTCATAATACATCTGTATCCCACATTTCACCAGCTCCAGTTCTGTCAGGGGCAAGTCGCTGAAGTGGAACTTATTAATTTCATATTTCTCGGCATCTGGAAGCTCTTCTTGCTGCAGAAGGACCAGAGTCAAGTGAGGAAAGCAAATGGGGTGTTCTTGGGTCTTTCCATGTTTCCCCACAGCCCTGTCCTGGTCCCAGGTCTGCTGGGAGGATCAGGGCAGCGTGGCAAGGGCTACTCTTTGCAGGGACCCCCACCCCACACACGCACCCCACGCATGCTCTGGAGGGCACCCTGGGCTTGTTCCGTGTCAGGGCCCGTGCTCACCAGGATCTCAGCCAGCTCCTCTTCCTCGCACTCCCACGGCTCCTTGCCATACATCTCTCTGGTTTTCTGCACAAAATGGCAGAGAAGAAAAAAATTAGTTATTGTACTGTATCCAAGGTCTAAATATGCCTTCGCTTTTACATTTTCCTTTCTCTCCTTCCTCTAAACTCCTTGCAACAGAACCACCAACTCAGAGAAGCTGCTGTTTAACATTCATGGACAGGCAAATTCAAAGTCATGAGCTTTGGAGCTGGCATCCAAATCTGAGCTCTGCCACTCACTAGCAGGGTTATTGAATGCCTCTGATCCTCCGTGTCCTCATCTGTAAAACAGGGTCAATAAAAGCACTTAGCTGGTGGGTTAAAATTAGATTATGCAACGTCGTATTATAAAAACATATACACAACTGAATTAAATCTGTGATGAACATATAAATCAGTGTAGTGCTTGGCACACCGTAAGCACTAGAATTAAGAAATATTAGTGTTGGCATTGTTATTGTTATTGACTGGGAATTAAGAGGCTTTGCTCACGGTGCTGGTTCTTCCTCTAACTTTTGTGTGACTTGAGGCAAGTCCCTTGCCTCTCTGGGCCTATTTCCCCTCTTCCAAAGGAGAGGGGAACCTGGCCCCAGTCACTTGTTTCTGATTTCTTGACCCTGAAGATAGCCCATTAACTTTTAACTGGTTCACTGAGGCTAGGCCTCCGCAGCGTTCACATATCCATTATTTGGCTGAAATTAGGGACTGAGACAAGCAAACCCTTCATCCGAGCTGGATGTTTTCTCCTTTAATGTATCAGTTATTGCGATGAAAGGATCAAATGTGTTGTGGTATCTCCCCTGCTTAAGAAATCATGTCTGAAAAACACTGGCCCGTGTTATTTCAACTTGCAAGGTCTCTAAGCAAGGGCTTAGGAACTCAACTAGACGTCGTATCTAATTCCATTTCACTAACCCGGCTTACTTCTAGTCAAAGGTGAAAGATTTATATGATCTGAAGAGAAACCAGAGTATCAACTTACTTCTAAATTCTCGGTCTCTTTGAGACCAAAATCCCAAGAATGATAAATCACTAATTCCCTCAAATCTTGTTCAATTTCCCACACAAGGCAACTCTTCTCAATAGTATCCATAATATATAATTATTCAGCCCCTGTTTGGATACCTCTCTTGTAGGGTTCTACCTTGTGAGGCAGCCCATTCAAGAACATGGAAGAGAATTTCATTACCCTGATAGAGGTTGAATGAGACCAATTTAATGAATTGGATGATTTGAGGACAAGTTACTTCCCCACACTGGGCCTCGATTTCTTCATTTCTGAGATAGGGATAGAAATCCTTACTTTATCCACCTTACTGGGCTGCTGTAAGCATCGAACAATATAAATGTGAAATTGCCTTATAAACTGTAAAGTGATGAGATTATGTGAGGGCTCCCTACTAACATCTAACTCCCTGTTTGCTCACTAAACTTCTCTATGACCTGATTGGCTCTTCTAAGTCAGCTGACCCCACAGAGGGAGTCTCTGAGAAACTGACCACTGTCCATGGTTAGTCAAATAAAGCTTCCTCTCTGCAGAGGTTGTGTTTGGATGACTCCATCCCAGGTATCAGATCAGCCCTGAGCACAGTGAAAAATGGATTTTCTAGAGCTGGTAAGCCAAGGTCTGGCCCCAAGGCTCAAATGTCCCTTCATGGGACAGCGTCCCCAGGCCACACAGAGCAGCCATTATGTACAACTCTCTGGCATTTGTTGATCCAACCATTCATCCATTCCACTAGAGGGCCCGCAGCACCCCTGTGCGGGGCAGGCAGACAGAGCGGTGAGCAAGCCCACCCTCATCTCATGAGGTTTTAAGTCCCACCTTACTCTGGCCACATCTCCAAGGCAAAGTGTCTACTAGAGAAGGAACAAGAAATGAACTTGACCCACCAGGATTTTCTGGATTTCTTCATTGTCGCACTTCACATGATATTTTACCATGTCCTGGAAAATATCCTTCCTGTTTTCAAGTTTGTTCATTGACTCATAGGTGTCAGGATTTAAGACAGACCAGCCCAGGAATTGAGTCAAAGACTGAAGAAAAAAAAAGAAGGAAGGAAGGAAGGAAGGAAGGAAGGAAGGAAGGAAGGAAGGAAGGAAGAAAAGGAAGGAAGGAAGGAAGGAAGGAAAGAAGGAAGGAAGGAAGGAAGGAAGGAAGGAAGGAAGGAAGGAAGGTAAATTAAGGATCAGAGGCAGAACAGCCAAGCCTGACCCTACTTCTGTAACTTTGGGCAAGATTCTCTGAGCCTCGATTTTCTCAGCTATAAAATGGGTTTGATAAGCCATGTGCTGCCCTTCTCAAAGAGATGTTATGATGGTAAAATAATGCATGGAATTGCACTTTCAGTGAAGCACTATCATACATAAAATGTCATTCTTGTGCATAAACATGTCACAAAAGGGAATATGTTGTATGTACATGGGAACAGGGGATAGATGGGAACTCTGTACTTTTGGCTCAATTTTGCTGTGAACCTGAAGCTGCTTTAAAAGATAAAGTTTATTAATTTTTCAAAAAGGGAGTGTGGATTTCTCTGACAACACGTGGCAGTGTAGAAGCGAGGGCAAAGAAGTGGGACCTGGAAGTTGAGTCAGGTAACATCGACGAGGCGAGCTCCCCGCCCTCCAAGGACAGGGCAGCAGCACCCGGGGCCCCACCATGCAGCTCCGAGCCGTACTCGTAGCAAGCTAACTCTGAGTCTCTGAATCGCAACATCAGAAGACCTCCTTGCAAACCGTACCTCCATGAGGGTCTCATCCATTTCATCAAAGGGCTTCCCATCCTTGCGATTGTAAAACGTGGCCACCCCAACAATTTCTTCCTTCTTGTTCACAATGGGCAGAGAAAGGACATTTTTAATCATCCATCCAGATTCATCCAGAGGCTCTTTCTATAAGACAAGAACCAGAGTGGGTTTCCTTGATGAGCAGGTGTCCCATCTGGTTGCAGCTCCTTAAGCCAATAGTCAGGTTGTTTTCATTCCTAAGATGTCAGGGCCGTTATCTGCCAGGCCATGTGCTGCGTGCTGGAGATATAGTGATGGGCACAAATAGTGCAGGGCCTAGTGTTTCTGATATAGGCCCTGACCACAGGAGGCTGGCTTGGAAGAAGCCATACTAGGGATTCTTGTAACTTTGAATTAATCAAGTAGATAGAAATCTGTGTCTTTGCCTCTCTATCTGACTTTCTATGTTACTTCAGCATGTCATTTCATCTCCCAGGGCCTCTATGTGCTCATCTATAGATGGGGACAGTAGTAAGAGAACGTGCCTCACGGAACCAATGAGAAAATAGAGGTGAAATTTCTTGGCGCCCTTTGTGAGTCGTTTTGTACCTGTCTGAGTCTCACTTTCATCATTTATAAAATGGGGATCACTGGACTGTATAATTTCTAGACTCTTTGCCCACCGATTCATCAAACATTTATCAAACATCTTACAATGTGCAAGGAACTGGGCTAGAAGCTGGGGAAACCAAGGTAAATAAGGCGCAGATGGTTTCCTCCGGTAGCTCCTAATCCGGAAGGTAAATGAGCAATTACACTGCATGTGGGAAGTTCTTTATGGTGCTGAGGGAGCCAGAGGAGGGAAGAAAGTCAAGAAAGGCTTCCTGGAGTTGGTGAGTCTTCTGGTTCAAAAGTTTCAAGGTTCTGAAGGGGGCGAGATGATAATTGTTATGTTTTAAGTAACACTGGAACTCAGCACCTGGTGGGAGAGTGTTCCCAGAGGGATACAGAACGTCCCCAAAGAGCACAGGGCCATGGTCAGGAAATGAGTTCAAGACCTGCCTTTCAGACTCAAAGATGGAGAACAGATGATAGCTAGCGGGAGGGGGGAGGGGAGGGGTAGAAGGACTGAGCGAAAAGGGAAAAGGACTCATGGGCATGGACAGTAGTGTGGTGATTGCTGGGGGGAGGGGGTATAAGGGGACTAAACGGTAATGGGAAAAAAAAAAGATTAAATTAAAAAAAAAAGGACCTGCCTCCCCCCAACTCTTTACCTAGACTTCAGGGAATTCTGTCCCTCTGAAGGCCATGATAAGGAAACAGATTATATTGAAAGTGAAATGGGACAACATTAAAGAGTTTGAAGCAGGGAAGTTACTTGATGTAACTTATGAAAGAAAAAATTACTCATGCTACTTTACGGAGGATGAACGGGAGGGAAAAGACTAGAATCTAAAAAGAAGATCGGATTTGATTTACTAGTGCGGGTAAACTATAATTCATGGGAGGACTTGGGTAAAGGCCAAACTCTGTTGTGGTTACAATCAGGGCCAAAACTCTCAGCAAGAGTTTAAGCTTGTCACACTGAGATGGTCAAAATCACAGCACACGACATACAATATTAACTTGGGAAGTATGTTCTCCCTGAGCTCTTTCATAATGTTCTTTAAGGAGTAAAAAATAATTCACTCATTTTCTTGGCCATGTTTTTTTTCTTTTCCTTTGTAATTATTTCCTGATTGCTAATGATTTTTTTCTTATGCCTAGTATGTATGGGAAACTCAAATATTGAGAGGACCTCTAGAGCTAAAGAGGTCAAGAAAGATAATAACCAAACTTGGACCAAAAGAAGATAATATTTTGCTGAGAGGAATTAGTCTAAAAGACAAGGAGGGGTCAGAAAAGAAGAAGGGAGATACGTTCACAGAGGGAAAAATTCCTTGGTGTGGCCTTTGGGCCCTGCGTGATCTAGCCTTTCTCTACGTCTCCTCCTACTCCTCTCCCCATCAGTCTCTTGCTCAGGTTCTCTGACCTATCTAGCTTCTCCCAATAAGCCTTGTCTCTCTCGAAATCTTTCCTTTCTTTACTGTCAAACCTAATTTCTCAGGGACACATTCTTTGATTCCTCTCAGATGGAGTCAACCCCACCCCTGCCCCGAGAGATTTCCTCCTCAATCCGTTGGCCCTTCCCCAGACCAGCTTCTTCCCCTTTATGATGAGAGCCCCCTGGAGGCAAAGACCTCGCCTGTCTGGTCCACCACTGTGACCAGGATAGCACTGTGTCTATATGCCTGGCACAGCGGCTACCCTTCATAAGCATTTGTGAAAAAGACAGTCACAATCAGCTGGCATACTAAATGATATTTCATAAAAATCCCAAAGAGGCAGGCATGCTATTCAGCCAGGGAAAACAAAATAAAACTTCATTGAAATTTCACAGCCATCGTCACAGCAGGCAGAGGGGATTTGGACAGAACGTGATGGTTAGGGAGGGAGTAGCATAAGCAGAAGTCCTGAGGCCAGAGCGCAAAGACTGTGAATGTTAAAACCGAACGAGACCTTGAATTCATCCAACTAACTCCCTCCCCTCCTCCATGGGCACAGGACACTTTCCCCTACTCATGTTTTCACTTGGTTGAGGCTGCTTCCCACTAAAATAGGCATTCTAATCCTCTTTCAGGGGCAAAAATATCAGGTGACTAATAAAGAAAATAAAAATGACTTACCTGGAATTCAAAAAAGTCCTCCGCGGGCGCATTCATGATGTTGCAAATCTGAAAGCCATGAAGAGGAATAATGGGGCTGTTATTAAACTTGACAAAGTACCAGGGAAAGCAACACATGCTATTTCAAAAACACTGCATCCTTGCCCAAGGCGTTCACAGTCTTTTCATCAGGTAGACGTGCTCAAGATGGTTTAGAATTATTCACTGAGGCTACTGGACAGAAAAGCTACCTTATAAATGTTACTTCTTAGCATTTGCTTTGTTCCCGAGTGGTTTCTAAGCTTTGGAAAAGTAAAGATTACAATTTGTCATCATTAAGAGCTATATAGTATCCTACTTTGTTGTCCCCCTTTGGTTGATTATTTGGGTTGTGTCTTGCTTTCTGTTTTTATTAGTATAAATAATGCCACTCCGAACATCACTGGATTAATTACATTTGGGTTCTGTTTTGTTTGTTTTGTCAGGAAAGAGTTTTTCCTTGGGGTATAAACCCCCAAATAGAATAAGGAATAAAAAGTGTTTAGCTCCGTTGTATACCATCAGACTCCTCTCCTGAAAACTGGACCACCTTACCCAGCCACACAGATGGCCCTTACCAGGCCCCTCTAGACCCCATTAGCTGCTGTGTACAATTGTGTGTTGTGTGTTCTGCCCAAAGGCATTTTACAGCTGAGGGGATGACTGGGAGTGAGATTCTGTCTGGTCTTGACTTACTAGGCCATGCCCCTAACCTTTCTGTTTTCAGCTGTTGAGAAGGGAGAGCTTTTTCTAGTTCTTAAAAAGGCACTATATGGGCTTACAGTGACCCTGCCTTCCCAGTGGGCCAGGCCATCCTGTGGTCTCAGAGGGTGAGCTATCCTTGCTCCTTTGAGGATGGCCCACCCACTGCCCTATCCCCCTGGCCTCTCCTTGGACCAGTTCCATCGGTTGCCATCATTCTCTCCTGATTTCTGCCCTCTCCAGGGGCTCTGCCCCTCAGCCCATGAGCACACTTGAGTCTCTCCCATCTTTGACAGTGAAATCCTCCCTTGACCCAGCGTGGTCTCTGTTGCAACCATCCAGGCTTATTCCTCTTTCTCTCACGCTGCACCTCCTCACCACCCATCCGCACCTCAGCAGACTACACACTGGCTTCTCTCCTCAGCTTGTCACCAGATCTGCTCTCAACGGGCATGCCGTTGTCCTCCTAATTGCCAGACCCAACGGGGTTTAGTTCTTATCCCATAGATCACTTTTGTTGCAATTGGTTGTCTCCCCTGTTAAAATTTTTTATTTCCTTGGTTTCCATTTTATTTCCTATGCTCTCCCAAGTCACAGATCCTCTGAAGCCTCCTTCTGTTTCTGTGTGAGCCTGGGGAATGATACTGGGGTAACTAGGCTCAAGTAGGAGGTAATGTGCAGCTAATGGACATGACCCTTCTGTCTGGAGCAGGGGATGCTGTCACTCCACTCTCGACCCTGAGTGGGTGGGGCATGATGGGAGACAGAGAATTTGAGTCCTGTTATCCATGGTATGGCCAGGAATGGGGCAGAGATGAGGGGATGGCGGTGGTAGCCAAGTCTCTAGTATGACAAGTTGGGATTTAGTCTGCGGTGTGCCTGGAAGACCAACCAGTCATGACTTTGTCCCTGACATATGCATAAGTATCTTTATTAGTCAGCGAGACTATGTAATTTTCCAACTAAAGGTTCTTTCTGTGTATTTCATATTTTCCCAAATGTCAGTATTCTGTTCATCTCCTTGAACCAACATTCAACTGAATTGAGAACTGAGAGAATCGGGGTTTTAGACATCCACACTTCTCATCACTTTTTCCACTTTCTAGATCTGAAATCTTTTCAATTTTCCACCCGATTTAAAACTGTCCCCCTTCAAAGTTGTATTACTTACCAGGCCATTTTGGGCAACATAAGTGGGAAGACCACTTGCTAAAGCCCAGTGGTCAGGAGGTGGATTCCTGTAAAGGCCAAAGACAAATGGTCACTTTCACCATAGGGACGGTTGGACTGAGAACTTGAATCGGGGTCGTTGTTCGCCCTCCACTGTCTGGCAGCTCCCAGCACCCGCTTATGTTCCCTATACCCAAATGAGTCCCAAATCTTGACTAAGCATCTTAGTGTCCAAATTTAGACACTGAGGCAAGAGTGATAACTACATTTTATTGACTGCACGCTGAGTTTGACTAACCAAGAAGAGCGACATTCATTCAACAGATTGTTATTGGCCGCTGAGCACAAACAGATACCATCCCTCCCCTCTATTAACACTTACATAGAGAGCATTAGTACCATAGAGAGAGTGGCAAACTCGCCCATGGTGAGCCCCTACCACATCCCAAGCACTAAGCTAAGTGCTTTACATGTCATTTATCCCTCACAACAATACCACAATTTTGGCACTATTATCTTTTACTTGTTGATTGTGAGAAAAAATACACACATGGAAGAAGGCATTGAAATCAGTCATTTGGGAATAAACAGCCGTGAAACCACACCTACCTCAAGAACAACCTTGTTCCCACCATGGAAGCCCCTGAACTGCCTTTCCAATGGCAGCCTTCTCCGTAACCCCAAAGACAACCACTGTTCTGACATTGTAAGCGATTTCTTGCTTTCCTGTAGTTTTACCACCTAAGTATGCTTTCCAGTATCCTCTAGTTTAGTTTGGCCTGTTTTTCAACTTCATTTAAATGGAATGGTCCAATATGTATTTTTTCATTTGGCTTCCTTTTCATGTTTCTGTAATTCATTCTTTTTCTCTACTTAAGAGTTGTCCCTTGCATGAATGTAGCACAATTTATCCATTTAACTGTTGGTGGACATGCCCCCTCAGTTTGGGGCTTATATAAACAGTGATGCTATGACCAATCTGATGTATATGTGCCCTCAGTCCCACAAGGTACATACCTAGGAGCAGAAATGCTGACTCAAAAGATGTGCATATCTTCAACTT
Organism: Mormoops blainvillei; assembly: GCA_004026545.1. Classification (NCBI taxonomy): domain Eukaryota; kingdom Metazoa; phylum Chordata; class Mammalia; order Chiroptera; family Mormoopidae; genus Mormoops; species Mormoops blainvillei. The sequence goes on along the minus strand of PVJD01011176.1, from coordinate 2,055 downwards.
CACTAGAGAAGGTCAAACTGTTTTCTAAAGTAGTTGTGCCCATTCACACTCCCATTAGCAATATATTAGAGTTTCCTTTGCTCTACGTTTCTGTCAATACTTAGTATTTTCAGACATTTTAAAAATTCTTTTTAGAAGATTAAGAAAGTTTTCTTCTATGAGGATAATTATACTGTGTTTCTCTTAATTTGGCAAATTGATTGATGTTTTAAAATGTTAAACCAATCCTACATTCCTGGAATAAACCCAATTGGATCATGATGTATAATTCTTTTTAGTGATTATTTGCTAAAATTTTATTTAGGATACTTTCATCTATGTTTACTCACAGGTGAACTTGGTCTGCATTTTCCTTCCTCATATAGCCTGTGATGAGTTTGGGTATCAAGTTTTTAACAGTCATTTTTTGCTATTCTCTTGATAATTTGTACAAGGATGATTTTGTTTTTTTCTTCAAGTATTTAGTGAAACTCACCCCTGAGTGCATCTGGGCCTGTAGCATCTTTGTGGGAAGGTTTGGATTTATTTTATTGCTATAAAATTATTGTGGTTTTCTATTTCTTCTTCATTTGTATTTAGTAGGTTTTATTTTTCTAGGAATTTGCCTATTTCATCCAGCATTAAAACATTTTTGGCATAATATCCCTTTTTTATCTTTTTAATGTCTGTGTCGCTGTAGTTATCTCCCCTTTTCATTCCTGATATAGCTTATTTGATTTTCTATTTTTCTTGTTTGCTCTTGCCAGAAATTTGTCGATTTTATTAATCTGTTCAAGAAACCAACTTTTGGCATTTGCTAATCATTTACCTTTTTTCTAGTTCATTGGTTTCTGGGCTTATCTTTATTATATTCTTTGCATTTCTTTTCCTGCTTGTTCGTTGTTTATTTCCTGAGCTGATGGGATGAGTGGCTTGCCCCTCTAGGCCTACTCGCCCACCTGCTCCTCTGGGTCCCAGGAGGCCAATCTGTATGGACAACATCAACAGGGCGCCTGGCCTTCTAGCTTCTGGCTGGGTTTGGCCCAATGGGGAAACCTGGCCAAAGACCAGAGAGAGGTAAAGAGTGAGGTCAGGTTATTTATTTCCTTGTGTCCCCATAACAGGGTTGCTTTGCCTCACTATGTACCTTGACTGAAGGACAATGCTTTTCTCAAGGTGGCCTGCTCTGCGTGACTCTTTCTCCTTCCAGGACCTAGGAATATCCCTTTGGGCCCAGAAATGGTGACAACACCACCACTACTAGCACATTCTCTTGGGGTGTCCTTCACTCTGCCCACACCTCCGTAATCTGTCGCTTTGTGATCCCTCCTTGAGTTATCCTAATTTGAATGTGACACCCCTTATCTGTTAAGACCATGACTGACACAGGCGGGTACATCGTTCATTATTTCTCAGTTTTTACTCTATTCTAATATGTATATTTAAGGCTGCAGATTTCAGCTTAAGCATGATTTCACTTCCTCAAGTAGGTTTTGACATGTACTAACTTCATTATTTTTAGTTCAAAATATATTCTAACTTCCATGTATTCCTTTGTCTGCAGGTTATTTGGGAGTGCTTTCCTTGCTTTTCGGAAGAGTATTTCCTAGTTTTCTATTGTATACGAGAATTTTTAGGTTAGCTTTTTATTACTGTTTGTTAATTGTGTTATTCAAATATTCTATATTCCATATTTGTTTTTTCAGTCTGTTCTACCAGTTAGCAAACATGAGTTTATCTATATCTTTCTATATTTTGTCAGATTTTGCTTTTTCGTTTGAGGCCATCTTCTGAAGTGTATGCAAATTTAGAATTATAATATCTCCCTAAAATATCAAGGCAAATTGACCCCTTAATTTTAAGGAGTGACTATCTTTATCTCTCCTAATGCTCTTTGACATAATGTCTATTCTTAACTGATATTAATATAGTTACATCAGATTTCTTTTGATTGGTATTTACATGTTATACATCTTTTTATTCTTTTACTGTCAACCTCTCTGTATTCTTATCTTTTAGATCCATCTCTTGTAAACAGGGTATAGAGCATTTCTTCAGTTCTAGGAAGTTATCAGT